>JAEQBH010007853.1:0-84985 GCA_016808115.1 Tetrastigma voinierianum | reverse complement strand
TATAAGTGTTGGGATCTCAATAAATCCTCATTGATTATCAATAATTGATTTTGTGCTTCAGATCTAATTGATATTTGAGTTCACCCGCTAAAAAAGAGAGTAAAAGAGGATTGTAAGACTATTTTGATTTTCATTTCTATGTTTTACGGCTTTAAAGTATTGTTTTAGAACTTGAGTTCAATCAAAAACAAAAGAATTATTGTTTTAAGACTTGAATTAGGTAATAATTTAAAATCTTGGAACTCAAATTGTGGCCTTCATTTATGGAATTCCAAAGATAACTGCATGGTTTGTGCCATTGTAATTGCCAAAGCTCACTAAAGAGAATAACTTTATGAAATTGCATAAATCCAAATCACATGATTTACTTGTGAAAACTTGGCCTCAGACCAAATTTTTATTATTCTACTCAAGCTGCACCTCCACTTTATAGGATAATGCATTCTAACACATTCTATAAATCCTTCCACCATAAAGAATCTCAATGATTCTTACCTTAAGTCCTTTAGGACACGTAGCTAGCTAATAATACACCACCTCCATCCTCATCTCCCTCCCTCCCACACCAAATTCGTTTAAAGCTATAAGTAAACCTAATCACAAAATCCGTTAACTTTCTCTCTCGCAATCTTTTTTAGATTATGCTTTTATGAAGGCTGAGTTTTTTATTTTATTTTATTTTTCCTTGCTTTGGTTTTCATTTAGACTTCGGAATGAAAAAAATTTAGAAGACAAGAAACTTGACTCCTTT
This sequence comes from Tetrastigma voinierianum, assembly GCA_016808115.1. Lineage (NCBI taxonomy): Eukaryota > Viridiplantae > Streptophyta > Magnoliopsida > Vitales > Vitaceae > Tetrastigma > Tetrastigma voinierianum. Next base: position 84,234 of record JAEQBH010007853.1, on the reverse strand, counting down.
TGAATTGAGATGCTTTGTCACATTAAATTCATAATATACCATTCGCTTATATGGTTGGATTTCTTTAATAGATGCCCCATATTCTAGGTCTTAATTTTTTTGTTTTTATATTCTAATGCATTGATCAGATAATGACATGTTCCCTCCCATATGGATTTCCACAAGTCTTTGAATTATGGTATCTTTTAAGTCACACATTTGGTATAAGTGAGTCATCATGTTATCTTGGTATGGTCCAAATTTAGCTTTTTAAGGTCTCAATTGCATAGAATTGTGATTCAATTGCATGTCTATTTTGATTATAACATAGAATTATATATAATCGTAGAAATGTTTCATGGATGAACTAGTCAAAATAACATAGGAGACCTAACCATACCAAGGCACCGCTACCCATTATGACCATGGAGACGACTTTGCTTTTATCTAGAACTCGGTTTTTAATTTTTTTTAATTCTTTTGGCTAGAATAACATGGGGTTGTTTACACAAGTGAAAGTCAAAATTGACTCTAAATTAAAATTTTAATGAATAGATTCTAAGTTTGATGAAAAGCTATATCAGGATATAGTATAAATTTGTTCTAACATGATTTCTCCTATTTGTAATATTTGATTCAGAAATATCTAAATGATGTTGGGTGGTTGTTTGATTCAAGAAATAAAAAGCGAGTCTCGTCATAGAGTGGGGACGCACATGAAAAATGCGGAGTCCATAGATTGAAAGAAGTCTATGATTAAATGACAACAAGAAATTTTTACTCTTTTTAAGGTGAAAATTGTTATTTATAAGAGACAACTAATTTGATCTAAACTTGATCATACTTGCAGTAGTATGTAGCTCAAATTTGAGGGAAAAATATGTATGGAGGAAAAGGGGCAAAGGCTATCATAGATCTAGATGGGAATGAATTACGATACAAGATATAGGGGTATTTTTATAATTTTGTTATACTAGAGTTATTATAAATATTCTCCTATGTAACTCTGTTTAGTGATAGTGAAAGTTTTAATCATCGTTCTCATGGATGTAGACACATTATCGAATTACATAAATCTGTGTGTTTTTTTTTTTTCTCTATTACAACAATACTAACTAAGTTAATGGAACACTTGTAATTTGAATTCGAAATAAGGCGACCATTCATAAAAAATCTTCTATCTTAAAGACAATGATGATCAAAGTAGAAAACTACCACCAACAGAAGCTGTTGAGGAGTACTAATAATAATGATCAATTAGGTGCATACAACATGCATGCATGTCTGGCCTTTTTGATAGCCGCTATTCCGCCAAGACGGTGGAATATTGAATTTGATTGTCTCAAAATCACGCGCATGGCGTGCATGATAACATACTAGCGCGGTGTTTTGAGTTTTCGATGTGTCGATTTCTACCAATTCTACACATTAATATTGGGCAAGCCCCTTAAAAATACACATACAATGGTTGGGATAAGGTACACAAATGCCTTGAGTTTTTCAAATATATCCCACTTTGTCTTTGAACTTTTTTTTTCAACCCTAAGGTACTCCAACGTTATTTGCACTTTACCAGCTCTTATCATGTAAAAAGTCACAACCAACTATGTTGGAACGCTAACACGTGTGGAGTGTTTAATCTGCATTTTAATGGACGCTATTATTTTTTAATGTATTAGGCAGCTACACCAACATCAGCAAACTGAATGGAGAGATGTGCAAAGTATAAAGAATTGATCAAACACACTCAGTTAAAGTCAGATCTGTAAATAAATTCAAAACAAAATTTTATCGATTTTTTTTTCACAACAACAAAGCTCATGGAAGAATCAATCATCAAAACAACTTCATAAAGTAATACGAAATGCAATAAAACTAATTTAAATGGATGATGAAAAACTTGAATTTTAAAAAAACTCATTGAAAACAACAAGAAAGAGAAGCATACCTTGCGGATGTGATCACGGCCACCCTCACGATTACTAAGAGAGAGTGAGTTTTGTACGGAAATATTGCATTTGATAAAAAAAAAAAGATAAAATTAGTTTGCTGTGGAAAGTATTTACCAAAATATGTGGAATGCCGGAAACTCAAACGGCAGCATTTGGGTATCATTAATTTGCCGCTAGCCTGAACGGCGGCATTTTAAGCGTCCATTTGCCGCCGATGGCAACAGCGGCAATTGGCTGCATAAAGCTAGGCCTTCTTTTCCTATTTTCTGCTTCATCCCTCCCTTCCGCCCGCTGCTTGTGCCATCTCCGCCGTCTGAATCCCTCGCCGCCGTGCCTCTCCGCCATTTGAATCACGTTGTTTTCCTATTTTCTACTTCATCCCTCCCTTCCTCCCGCTGTCAGCCGCCCGCTGCCCAATCCTCGCGCCGTGCCTCTCCGCCATTTGAATCACGTTGTTTTCCTATTTTCTACTTCATCCCTCCCTTCCTCCTGGCCGCCGTGTCATTCCCGCTGTCCGACCACCCCGGTTTCTGCCATTTGAATCATATTCCATCCGACTATTTAGTCTACTATTCGATTCCTGCTATTGATTCAATCATGATTTTTTGTTTTTTTTTTATTGTGGTCCGGTTGCTTTGATTGTGTTTCGGTTGGTTATGTCTTTCACATTTGTTTGCGGTGGAATTTATGGTCTCATGTTATTTTTTTTTTCTTTGATTTCTGTTTGAATGTGATTTGTCTTAGATGATTGTTTGTGTTCTATGCTTTTTTGCTTGGATTCGTGGTCGAAATTTTGGGGGTTCTGCTTGGAATGTGATTTGTCTTGATGATTGCTCAGGTTTCATGTTACCGGGATTCATGCTGAGAAATTTGGGGGAGGGGGAGGTTATTAATCTAGCATCTTGGATTGGTATGCTACAAAATTAACCGAGTACATGAGCATTTTGCTTCCGCATTTTCATCAACTTTAATTGTATGCCAAGGAAAATAGCCTAAGAAGCCTAATAAAAAATGTACTTATGAAAATATCGATCTTGAGTCACACAAGATATAAATGGAGTGAAGTACACAAATTAGAAGGCAAGCACACTCATTCTTGCTTAAAATTAATATTGTGCTTGCAACTAATAATTTCCAATCCACAATCTAAAATCGCAAACATATGCTTTATAGGTTAGCAACCCTAAAGTGCATATTATGGAGCCATGTACCTTCCGTGCATCAAGATCATGACATGCTTTAGGTCACATGAAAAATAGAATATGAACCAAGATTTTCATGTCGGGCCAGTAATTCAAAAAAAAAAAAAGCTAAAGACTAACATAGTTCCAACAACCTGGTGTCGATGTGGGTTTTCCCTCTTCGTGAAGCTTCGCGCCCCAAAGCCTGGAATTTTGGGATTTCCAGTCCCATCAAGTATTTCTTCTCGCCAAGATCCGACTAAACATGTTCCGTATTATGAAAAGGAAGATAGTATCATTATGAGGAGGTCTCTTGATCCAATCACAACTTCCTCGGGTCACAATGACAAGCATTCATGAGATTGTTGAACTAAAAACTAGAGATAATGTAGATGCATTTTGAAGCACCGTGAGGCAATAACGAGATGCCGGTGGCCAACATGGTGTGAAATAGCGCTTGGATGTCAAGCCGATGGAGCCAACAATAAAAGTTTCTTCCACATGAAGGGGGGAGGATACCATGACGGAATGGGCATCTTTTGTTTCCTGGCTAATTTATGGCCTGCATGTAGAAGGAGGTCTCTAGGAATTTTACCAAGAGGCTGAATGATGGAGAAGAACAAAGCAATTCCTCATCAAACGGGATGTTTCACATGTCGCACTTCTGTAATGCTACATCTCCCATGCTGGTTGTTTGTCTCATTAAAATATTTTACTTGTTCTCTCCACACATAAATGCTTTCTCTCCTATAAAACCTAAGTCATATATCCATTGTCTCAAAGTGAACAAGAGTAATCTGAGATGGTACCTACTTAGGCTAGGTGGCGAACTAAATCCAGACTCCATTCCTTGTTCCAATCAAAGGAAAATGTGTAATATTTTCTATTTTTAAACCTAGAAAGTAAATGAATAGCATCATATATAGTAACCGACATGCAAGAAAAATGTGTTGATAATCATTCCGAAAATGACACTGCTTCATCCATGATTTGAAAACCATAGGATCGATTATGAAAAGATCTCCTTTCCCAATGACAATAATATTCCTGATTAAGTCTTTTTTATTTTGCTTCAATTTAAGTGTCGTGGATGCATATTTGTCTATTTCCCTTTGCCAGGGTCATCATGCAAGAATGAGATTAGCTTTTTGATATGGCATTTTTCAAGGATTGTGCTCTGAATTATATGCAAAAGTCATACACTCCTATAGCTGGATAGGGGCATGGAGTTCAAGATATCGAAGATCACTATATCATATGCAAGTAGATTACCACTGTGTCCGAATGATATTGATGATGCTTTTTGCGCTGATAATTTTGGGTGAGCTCACCATCCCTCTTAAATATACTTTTTCATTCTGTTCCTTGTTTTTCAAAGGCTCTTCTTGTCTCTTATTATTATTGCCCCTAATTAATTTTCTGTGTGTGGATAAATAAACTGTATACAAATAAAATGGATATAGTATTTGTAGTTCTATGAGCATATTTTTTTCATCTTATTTAATATTTTGTAAAAACATTATCTTGAACTTTGAAATTCTGTAGTATGCCAAAAAAAAAAAAATTTGCTACCATGGCAACTAGAAAAGAAGCTGAAGCACCAAATCCTAAGGTTGAAACGAAGTAATAGTGGATGTGGCCTAGAGGGTTGCCAAAGGAGAATGTTTAGACATGCCTAGGGATGTGGTAGGTAGGTTGCCAAAGGAGAATGTTTAGACATGCCTTTCCTAATGAACATGAATCCTGGAAAGGGAAAGAGTGTTTATTTTATGGCCTTGGGTAGTTGGGATCAAGATTTGTAATGTTTAGGATCATTCAAGGCAGGCATTTTTAATTTTACTTTCTAATACTTCGCTGAAAGTGAGCTGTGCATCCAAATTTATAAGTGAAGAAAACAAGGAGCTAAATGGAATTGAGGTTTTTTGTTATTGGAAGAACAAATGGAGCAATAAAAGTATACCCCTTTTCTTTAACCATCTCAAGCTCACAGGCTAAGCAACGGGAGTGCAAGCCTCGTTTCTTGCGGCTAAGAATTTGACTTGTGAGATTATCCAGCTATACCTAGAGATCAAACTTATGATTTATTGTATTCTAATTTATGATTATGCAAATGCAAAGTTCTTTGTTTAGAATTCTCTTTATCTTCTCATGTAATAAAAGATGCAAAGCCACTGGGAGCATCATCTTACTATAAGTTCCACTTCTTAATCTCCATTTTTCGTGAGACAGAGATCTTTTTCCCCTTTTTTCAGAATTTGCAATACTTTCAATATTCTTTTATTTTCCCCCTTGATAGACAACAAGATCATGTGTTGCGAAGCTCTAAAGAGGAGGGGGTGTACCTGATGCATACATGCAGTATACACAAAGAACAGCCCAATGCAAACCACAAAGGACTACATTAACAAGGCATAGCTAATCACAATAAGGAAAATCTAGAACTTTAACACATAGAGGGGGAGTTCCAACTCAAAGGAGACCCTCAATCTTTTTCGATAAGTAAGAAAGTCCGTGGACTTCAAATGCTGGTTCGAATGAAAACTTTAGTCTGCTCCTTGGTCAGAAAGCCCTTAATCTTCAAATATCCTTTGATTGCACTCTTTCCAAATACACCAAAACAAGCAAGTTGGAGCCAAATTCCAAACCGTTATTTTTTTCTTCAGAAGCCCTTAACTTTCCACGAAAGAGGAGATTTCCACTAGATTTGGAAATACCTACACTTCAATTCAAAATTGTGGCTTACAAAAAGGTCCGAAGTTTTGCTCGGGCTGGGTTACGATGCTCATAGAACAGCTTTTGGTGATACATGTAGATTATGATAGTCCACCAACCAGATCTCAATGTAATCATTCTTCTGTATTTTCTCTTAGGGCTCCTTGCACTTTTATCTGAAGTTTGTTAAAATATCAGGAAGGGTTTGCAAGGTTAGAAAGAAAGAAGAGGTGGGACTCTAGGGAGAGACAGTCTGCCCTATATAACTTGGAAGAGTTCCAGGAAGAAGCAAAGAGCAAATGACTGAACATGTGGCAGTATGGAGACATCTAGTCGGATGATGAGGAATCAATTAAGCCAGTTAAAGCTGGTGGTCGGCGTTAGATACCTAGTGTTGAATCGAGATTAGCTTGTAGCTGGCGTACTTCATGTTGTCGTGAGTAGAACAGAAACCATGCAAAAATAAATTTGACATTTCCTCGGGATGAGTTAGCTTTATAGTCCCTATGACGAGGGATACGTAAACCTTTCTATTATATTCATTCTTTTGATTTAGTAATTTAATTTGTTATCTTGTTGTTCAGAGCACTTGATGGAGGGTCAAATGCAAAGTCTTGTGGTTGCTTCTCGAATGGATCAAGCGTGAATGAGCAAGAAAAAAGTAAATTCTTCAAGATTAATATCCACTGTTGAGGCTTCGTGCCAAATACATGTTTTTTAGTGTGAAGGTCTGTGTTCATTTAATGTATCATAATTTTTTAATGGTTTGCTTTTGTTTTTATTACTTATTTGGAAAACCTGGTGTCTGCTTCCTTTAGTGGCAAGTTGAACACTTCAAGAAAGGGAATGTAGTAACAAAGAGAAATTTTAGCCCCGAAGTTAGTCCCCTTAACTTTATGTGTGTATATTTTCTACACATAAAGTTGGTCTCGTTAACTTGAGCCGGATAAAAACCAAATTCTTGTGTCATATTGGTTGATCGAAATCTGAATCTATTTTCTCGTTGTATGTATTTAATATTCAGTTTACGAACCCAAAATTCTATCATGAGTTATGTTTGGGATTCCCCAGATAAGTAGTTATATTTCAAAACTCGAAAAAGATAAATATTTGTACAAATTTGTTTATCAAATTATGACGAATTATTTGAAGAACCTTTATTTTCCATTTTACAGAGATCAAAATCGACAACAACGATAATTGCGGTCTTGAAGGTATTTATCATATTTAAATAACTTTGTTTAAGTGACAATAAAACTCGAACTAATTGCAACAAATTTTTTTTTTTTTGGATTTTACATAGCAAACTTCTATTAATGCGGGACATGTTTGGCCTGATCTGGGCGTAAAAAAATAACATGCCAACCCATCTCCCTCATTTGTTCATCTAGATTAATCCATCTGCTTCACCGATTTTCCCAATGACGAATCAACCAAGCTTTTCTCCACTTGTACAATTTGCTCCCTAATTGCTCTAATGAACTGTTTGTGTTTGGAAATCACATCTTCCCTCAGTCGGGATTTGTCGTTGCAGCTAAGAGACTCACTGAAGATTAAAGATTAATTGAGTGAAGATTAATTGAAAAAAATGCAAGAAATGAAGGTGGATTTCGATATGACGATCGGAGGAGTTATGCAAATATCTTTTACTTCAAATTTAATCTGGAGTAACTTGGGTTTTTAGGTTTAGAGTCGGAAGGAAAGAAATATCAAAGATGAATGAGATAGAGTGATCCAGCTAAGACGGACTTCATAATCCAACATCGGCAAATGGGCCCACGGCTACTAAATGCCGCAGTTGCCGTCGAGGGAAAAGGAAATGATTTAATTCAAATGTCGTAGTTGCCAATGACAACAATTAGTTCCACAAATAGATTGGTTAAAGCCGTCGTTCAGGTTGGCGGTTTATGCCGGATTCATTTGCCACACTCTCCGACGACGGCATTGCGCACCATTTTTGTTAATAGTTTGCACAGCAAACTAATTTAATCTTTTTTTCCCCAAATTACATTATTTCCTTACAAAACTAAAGAGAGTATATATATATATATATATATATATATATATATATATATATATATATATATATATATATATATATATATATATATATATATATAAAAGTGTTAAATTATGTTTTACGTACTAAGGGTAGAAAGAAATTGCACCAGTGGCCTAAATAAAAAGAATTCAACAAAAGGTAACTATGGGAATTGTATTTCAAAAAAGGTAACTATGGGAATCTTATTTCACAAATAGGGTACTTGACATTTTTAACGACATGGGCAAGATTGAGCTACGAAAGTAAACGTTAGGGATATCTTAGAACCGAAACAAATTTAAGAACAAAGTAAGACATAAGAGCAAAACTCAAGAGCATTTATGCACCTTATCCTTACAATGGATTCAAAAATTTGTTCCATCACCTTGGTTCCAAAGTTCTTAATTGTAGTGCTAAGACAATCAACTGTTCCTATAGATTTGAGTTCATTTGGATCGTAGTCTTTCTAATATTTTGAAGGGTTTTCATTTTCAATCGCTATTGAAGTTAAACATATCGAAATGGTGAACATGTTGCCCTACTCACCCCCATTTTTTTATTCTCTTTAAACCAATCTTCAAAATCTTCACATTGAATACAAATTATATCTGAATATCATATCCATCACTATTGCTAATAGGTCCCACGTCATCATCAAATGCGCATTCAATGAAGGATGTGAGAAAATAAGTTGAGGGGACAAAAACACTAAGATTGTATTTGGTTTTGGAAAAGTACTAAGGAAAGAAAAAATGTTAAGGAAAATGATTTTATCTTGTTTAGTTGTCTATTGAAAAAAATTTAGGTTGTGTTTGGTTATTGAAAAATACTAAAGAAAGAAAAAAAATGTTAAGAAAAATAATTTTGTCTCATAATTAAAAAAAATCAAATATAAATAAAATTACTTAGAAATTTAAGTGTTTTATAATTATTTAATCTTTATATTGATGAGTTTAAATAAATAAAATTGATTTGAGGCAACAAATAAAAATATTATATGAAATTTAATTCTATTTTTATATTCCTTCCTTTTTTTTATTCTACTTTTTCTTTATATTTTGTTTCCTTTGATTTTCTCTCAAATTTTTTGAGAACCAAACATAGCCCTAAAAAAATCAAATATAAATAAAATTACTTCAAAACTTACTAATTCTTAAAATTATTTAATCTTTATATTAACGAGTAAAATAATAAATTTTGTTTGAAGTAGTAAATAAAAATAATGTGTGACTTAACCCTATTTTTACTTTACTTAATTTTTTCTTTCCTTTGCCTTTTTCTTAGCATTTTATGGAAATCAAACATAGCCTAGATTAATTCCAGTGGAGCAAATTAAAGATAAATCACTTTTAAATACCTCCTCATTAACAAAATTATATTTTACTTTGATTCAAAGTACGTATATGGGTTCAAATCTTAACAGTAAATATTTTTTTTTCCAAATTCTCTGGTGGGTATTTGCTCCCCTAAGCTTATAGCATGTCCGCCCAATACTTCTTGGTCCGATGAGCTTTCTTGTTTTGTCTCTACTTGATTGATATATACTTTGAAAAAGAACTTATCAAAAAAATCCTTTGAAGCACAAAGATATGGTGAGGAACTCAGCAAGAAAGGTTTTCTTAGTCAGATTACTACCTCAATGATATTTACAATTCATTACAAGAATAGTAAAAGAATTTAATTGGAGTTATCATGGAATATCAGGAAGTCTTGTCGATCGATCGTATAATTCTTTATAATGATAAACAATTAGTTGAAAATTTAAAATGAATTAAGTGGTGTAAATCAGTTTCATTGCACTAGAAAAGAAGATAAGTTTGAAGGGGCTAGTATATATCCTTGATAATTCTTTTATTTGTTGAATGATGTGTGTTAGAATTTTTGTGACGACTTGACCCAAAAATATTTGGGAGCTCTAATTAAAGGGATTTTGTGAGATTTGTGATGAAGATGGAAGGTGTGGATCGTAATGGATCTGACTCGTTAGAGCGACCCGATTTGATTTGGTGGTTTATATATATATATATATATATATATATATATATATATATATATATATATATATATATATATATATATATATGTGTGTGTGTGTGTGTGTGTGGGTGTGTATTTAGAGTTTTTGTATTATGTACTTGAAAACCACAATCAATAAAATATTTTTTCTGTCCGTGGATGTAGGTAGGATTGCTTAGAATCCAAATTTGTTCTTATTTTTCTTGTTTATTTTTTTTGTTTATTTTGATGTGTTTATTTTAATCATATTTAATCATCTTTTATATGATTTAGATTTCAATGAAGAGATAGAAAGAAGGGAGAACTTTCATCCTGCACTCAACCCTTTAATTTTTATTAATGTACTCTGGGAAAACCATCAATCAATAAAATATTTTTCTCTCGTCCGTGGATGTAGGTAGATCAAGCCGAATTCAAATCTCTGTTTTATTTTTTTCTTGCTATTTGTTGTTTATTTTGATGTGCTTTCTATCTTTAATCATATTTAATCATCTTTTATATGATTTTAGATTTCAATGGTTATGATAGAAAGAAGCGGAGAACTTTCTATCCTTGTAATTAACCTTTAATTTTTATTTACTTTATAAGGAATTCTAAATATTTGTACACTTCATAGGTGTGGGAATCATATCAATATTATAGATTCATTTTAGAATGTTTGTAAGTATGATCTTAGCATTTTTTGGGGCCCAACATGATGATATCAACCCTATAATTATGAAATTATGGATTTTGGTTCATTTGAAGAGAAACTTTCTCAATAACATTTAAGAATGTCTCAACCAACCTTCCAAGTGTGACAAAAAAAAAACATATCTTTTGAAGTCAGACTGGCTTTACAAGTCGCCGCATTTATTACACTTTAATTATTTCAAGACCAATGTTCCAATAAACTTCACATAAAAGACAAATTAATTATCCGATTAGTATATCCATTCTTAATCTACTTTGATTTTCATGATATATATGTCAAAGCCGCGCTGCCAGGCAGAAGAAATACCGGCAAAAGGTGGTTTTCAAAGAATGGGATCAATATTAACAATGTTTTTCTGCTCTGAGGTAAACATCCGCCTGAAAACCACTTCAAAACAAAAAACCTCGCAAACAAAACGCGAAACACGGCGAGGCCAAACACCAGCAAAGTCAGCAGAAGTCACCGAATAAAAACGAAGTTTAAACACTTGATCTCATAAACCATAGACATAAATACACCTCAAAGTCATCTTCGTCTTCCACTTGAAAATCGTTAAAACGCTTCCCAGAACGCACCGCGCGAAGATCCAGAGCGCTCAAGAAGACCAGACTTCCGTCACCATACGATACGGCGGGTTAGATTTACGCCAGTGAGGCGGACCCCCAGCCGGCAAGATAGTTCTCCAGTCACACCACATCGTAGAATTTTGAGGTTTAAACCAGAAGACAACGCACCACAAACTTACACGCTGCATGTTACAGAAATTCATTCTGGGGTTTGAACCGGGGATCGTGAGAAATGGAATGATCCGTTTGATTAGGGGAACATGAAGTCCTCAGTCAGGAGCATCGCGAATTCGTCACAGCTCAGTCACATCACCTCCGTCACCCATCAAATTTTCTGACCTGAAAACTCACCCTCACCAGCACGAAACTCCAATCCTCGCCATTCTCCGCTCGTGCGTCTCCAGCCGCGCAGTTAAACACCAGCACCGTACCTTCGCAGCTGGCAACATCCAAAGAGTCCTTTTAAGAAATGCACCAGAATAGAGTTTGAGCCATCCAAACACCATCTGAAGTTATTCGTAGAACTAATGATATCCAAAAGAATAAGAGATCAAAGAATGGTATTTAAACCAGAAAATTAATTTTTCAAAAGGTAAAATGCAGCAGATTGTAAAATAAAACTGAATTCGAGCATCCCTGATGATTAACGAACCAATTCTCGTTTAAATCTGATCGTAAACAGCAATATGTCGACCTGCCAAATCTAGACAAATGTGAAATTTATACAAGTTTTACTATGTTAAAGTTTCCATAGATCAACAAACGAGATATATATAGAAGACTATGTGATTAGTTGGAAATGAAATGTAAGATGATATGGAAGTAAAGTAAACAGCAATGGAAACAATAAATCACAACCAAACATGGAGGTCAGAGGTATGATAGCCTCCAGGTCCTGAACCCACCAAACATGTCCGATATGGTCTTCAAATGCAGTCATAGCTGCACACTGAGCAGGTCCTGCTGGGTCCACATGTCCAGCAGCAACATGTCATAAACACAGTTAAGTAAATGTTTATACAACTATAGCTGATGCCAATGTGCTGCGCCATGTGTGCACTGTAAAACAATGCCATACAGGTGTAGTATGGACCTAGCATCCATCAACAGCTCACTCACCATGCACCTGTGTTGATATGATGCAGCTGCATCTCCATGTGGAAAAGTGAACACTTTAAAAACCCTGGAGTCCTCCAACAACCCCATACAGTAGGGATCTTCACCCAATGACTGAGCCTAAGATCTGGTAAACAGGGCGATGTGGGAGGCCAGAGGCCATGGAATTAGGCCCAAAACTGGGACACTGATGGGGTGATTTGTACTAGCCGCACAACAGAATCACAGCTGGTTTGGTCTGACTGATACTCTGGCCAGCTTAAGGCTTGTATTAATATGGTGATATGGAACCAAACCGGCTTGGCTGGGGAGGAATCATAGTACTCATAAACAGATTAATCCACAAAAGCTAGCAGTTTCAAGAATAACATACAGGCGTAAGAGTATCATGTTATATATGTTGAGTTTGATAATAGATTATTAGATTGGTATGGACAAATTATATAAAAATTATAATTGTCCATGGTAGTATGTTTCATGTAGCGCACTCCTATATATACATGCAACATAAAGGAAAAATACTGACATCATGCATTTCCTATATGCACTAGCTCCTTACAGATATGCGATAGCCCGGCGGTAAATGCTGAGGTTTGATGGATCACACCATGTAAAGAGGGCTGTGGAGTTTCGTAAAGGGATGTCCGTAGCTGCCGAGAACTGATATGGCGCAAATGATCGGTTGATAAATCGCGCCAGTTGTAAGCGTCAAAGAATCCACCCCTTCCAAGAATAACGACCCGGTCGCCGATTCGCCATCACGAGACGCGACACCCGGGAATCAGAAAGTCGCAACGCCAGAAGCCGTTACAGCGCACCGCGCCAAACCTATGGAACCGTTATTCGTTAAGAAAGAACCGCAGAAAGTCTAATGGGAGCGCACCAAAATCAGATAGCGCTGAGCGGCGAGCGGAAGTGGCGGTGATGAAGTAGGCTAGCTGAAGAAATCCAAACCAAGAGTGGGGTCGGAGCCATTTGGATCTGGTTGTGGGAGCCAGTGAGGGGCCATCCCAGCAAAGGTGGCAACACGTGGTGATTGCAGAGAAATGCTGGTAATGTACAAACGATTGATGCTGCGTATCACCCACATTCAGCCACAAGCGAAACCCTGAGAGGGAAAACTGAGATCAGATTGCATCTGATTGGGACTCTTTTCAGATAGGCCCGTGGGCGGTCCACCGGTGTGGCAAACCGGCAGGCGGGTTTTTGCACGCCATCCCAGCCCCGCCCCGCCCCAGTCCCCATCATCCACTGCTGCCTTTTGCTTGAACCATCACGCGCACACGATCGCTCAGCCGTCACCATTATTTAAACAGCCCATCGCATGTTACAATGAAAGCAAATCAGAAACATACATGGCAAACGTATCCTTGCAACATATTGAGATGAAAAACAGAAGCGCATTACTCCGACAATCCATTGCTCCGGAAGCAGCGTCTCCGCTTCATCTGTGATACGAACACTTTGGAGAGATGTTGCTGGTGTATTTTTCTCGCGGTTTGGGGATCACACGGAAGGAAAGTTCATGTGTTAAAGGAGTGAGTGAAGGAAGATGAAGAATAGCTTGAGCCTGCCCAGTAAGACAAGATCAGCTCACAAGACAGCTCCAATCCAACTCGGGTTTGGTACATGCACTATCATGGGTGAACAAACAGAATGCGGATGAGAATACAGATCTGTGTAGCTGTAAAGACATGTTGATTTTATCTGCTTCCAAACCATTGTCCCCACATCTCCCATGAAGGCAGGAAATCAGTCCAATAATATTGAAAGTGGTCATCTGTAAGAGCAGAAAAACCTAAGAGATAACATATCAGAACTGTCTTCAGTCTGTTCATCTGATTTTTTCACAAACAAAAACCTGGTCTTCTGGGCCTTGATTCAGGCCACTGGGTCCAAGCGAGGCACTGATTGGTTTTGATGTTATATGTTACATCCCTGTCCACTTAGAAGAACTGAAACTAGGTTAGCCTGGCAACATCAGTCAATATCAGAAAACCAAGAATTCACAACGATGACTTAGTGACCAAGAGAACAACAGATCATCTCATATATAACTGTTATCACTCCGCCACTGAACTCTCAGGCTGTGGAGGTCTCAAGATTACTCATAAGATTCGTTAGTTACTCTGGCCACCATCTCTGTCTCCAGATCATAGTCATAACACTGATCCATTTCGCACACAATCCTCCCAATAGAAGAGGTAATGATAGATCGATCGAATCAATAAATATTTAATAGTCCTTTATACAAACAAAAAGCGTAGCTGTTGCGTTCTCGCTTCGAATATAACAAGGCGCACAAAAACAAATCAAAACGTCTCATCCCGCTTTATAATTGGTTACAATCCACAGAAGTGAAGCAATACGCTTCGCACTTGACTCTTGCATCTTCAGGTGGGGTCCGTTAGCTGGTGGGTTAGTGTCTGGTGAGAGAGCTGAACCCATGACAACACTTCCTAATCCATGCAGCATGGCACTTAATAACAAAGCTATGTAGACATCCAGTCAAATGGGTCCATGTGGAAATTACTATATATTTATATGGAAATATTTACTATACTTATGATCCCAGCCTATCACCCCCACCCTTATATAAGATACTGTATGTAGTAAATCCATCACCTGTATTTTTACCTAATGATCTCCATGTATCGAGTCCCCAAAATCTGGGCTCAATAATTGTTTTCAAGTGCTTTAATAAAAGTAACGAACCCAGCTTGATCCAAATTTTTTAATTTTAACTGGTGTCTGTGATTAAAATCCGTGATCAGGGTCTTGGGTAATAAAACTTTTTTGATCTCTGAACTCATGGGTCCTTTTAAAAAGTGAACTCAAGCATGAAAACCCTTTGAATTCAAAGATGTTTCAGCCTCTCCTTAAAAGAAAACTACATTCTTGTGGCCTTTCACTTGAGGCTAGAATCACCCATCCCACTCTCTGAAACAAGAAGATTTCATTTCATTATTTGATTTATTTATTATTTTTGAACCCTGTGAGAAGACCTAGTTTGAGATCAGCCCAAAAGCACTCTGTTTCCAACTCACCCATCCACTCAATAATAATGACATGTTAGAATCACAACTATAAATACTAAATAAATCTAAATTATTAATGTGATGTCCCATATGCAATGCTAATGCTGTTCTATATGTCCCCTGTTGTTTATGTATATGTCGTGATAACCCTAGATCTCTTGCATCCATGATTAAAACCCAGCTAAACCCTGTGGTATACTTTAGATGGCTTTGTAACTCCACATCACACCACTGCACGTCCTTTCCTGAATCAAAGATTATTTGATAATCTTTAGCCTTTTGTGCTTGAGCCTTCCACCAAAAGATATAACTCCAGATAATGTGTTACAATATGAATCTAAAGATGATAAGAACAATTAAGAACACCTGGGTCCATAAGAGTAAAAGCTGAATTTAAATATGAATCAATGGGTCCACACTTTAAATATATAAAGTAATAATGAGACTATAAAACTATAGTCCATGGGAGCTAAATTTATGATCACTTTGGTGCAAATAAATACTTTCATAAAATATATACTTCAAAGCCATAATCCACTTTTCTATATAGCAAATTCTTCGAAGGCAGTCCAGCTCAGGACTTCTAAACTGACACTGGTGCAGGAGGGTCCACTTCATTATATGAGAAAACCCAAGAGTGATAACTCTACAAGGCTTATCCCCAACATGGCATGCAATGGTAGCATAATCCAAACATATGATCTAAGTGCAATATATATGAGGTTCTAATCTGAGCTGGTCCCATGATGCCAGCAGCTGAGACTCACTAACAGGCCTGGTGTACTGAGCCTTTACTTAAACATTTATTTACTTCAATAGATTGAAGTAAGTAAGATATCCTGGTGACCCATTTATTGACTCTGGGTTTCTAAGAGATGATATGTTGAAATGTGGATAGAACTACATTAGATTACTACTATTTCCGTGATGAGTCTCGATTTGCCTCGACATCAGTTGTGGTGCCAGCAAGCAAAGCAACCCCAAGCCAGATCCCAAATTTTAATGAATAATAAGAACTCCAGTCCCATGTGATAAAGATGACTGTGGGTCTTCAAGTTTGTGAAACTTTTCTGACTCAATCTCTGCACTTGGTCCTTTGCACTCTCATGGTCTCCTAGCTTTTCTGTTCCTGAGGGGGCGAAAACGGTCCTCCTTTGTCTGCCTCCAAACATACTTTGAACTAAGTACTTCTTGTGCTTTTAAACCTGAGATATACACCCACATCTGGTGCTACTTGTGCTTTGCACTCACCATTCAAACTTTAAACATTATAACATCAAAATAATTTATGCAAATAATCTAATTCTGAATATAACTGTATAAATAAGATAATGCATTTTTCCTTTCAGTGTATGAAGATATATGCTATAAAGAAATTTTCTAAAGACACCAGTGATGAGCCCCAGAATCTTTGAAGAGAATTTATGATCCCAGGTAACCTGAACAAAGAATAACACTAAACTTAATTACATTAAACATGTTTATTCTTCAGCAATTTATTAATATTCCATGAATTCGCTGAATAAATAAATACAAAATGAATCCAAACTTGAATCCACATGTGCCAAGGCACTCCTTATTCCTTCAAAGTTTCTGTTTGGTCACTTAAATTATTAGGATAAATCAAACACACCAAAGAAACCCAAAATACATCAAATTCTTTGATCTTCAAAACTAAACCTCAATATAAATTTTGTGACTTGTCAAATAGTCCTTAAAAATCCCATTTTGACTGGGTTTAAAATAATTTTGGGTGCTTTAGCCTGAACTCATAAAGCATTCATTTAACTGATCTATCCAAATAATGGCCTGTACTTTTGAACCACATCTGTGGCACTAAAATCACGATAGTAATGAGGCGCCTCACTTGCCTTTACAAACCCAGCTGCTTTAAAATGACCTCATAAATGCAAACAACATAATTTTCCACCTCATGATTTGACAAACTACAGATTTCAAGTCAATGTTAATTCTCGTCAAGATATTCAACTCAGCCTCTTATCTCCATTGAAACTCAACCATTCACTTTAGTTATGAGAAAGAAAATGAAGAGAAGAAAACAAAATAAAAACACGATCTCCAATCCTTCCTCCTTCATATCTGATCCTTCCACGTCGACTTCCAAATGTTCTTTCATTTTTCATCCTCTTTCTTACTTATTATTATTCTTCAGAACAGCAGAACAGATGATGGTCGATGGTCCATGGTGTCCTTAAACAATTTATTTCTTTTCACTTCACTTTATTTTAAATGAACTTAGCTCAAACCATTTCCTGACTTCCAAGATTTTCGTAAAAATCTCGTCCCTGAAGTCACTGGCGGTTTATCACCTAAAAAATCGTAAAATATTCCGATTATCTCATAATTCGACGAAACTTTTCTGGGTCACTAGATTTCGCGAGGCAATTTAACGCGAAATTCGTTTGACATCAGGATTTAGAAAAATTCGAGTTTTTCAACGGGTACCGTTTTTTACCATTTTTCGAAAATTCGGATTTTCTGGGGTTTTACATATGCATACTACATGGAACATTCTACTCAATCATACTTCATGCCAAGTACCATGTAAACATATATAATTCACGTCTATTATGTTAATACATTTAAATACACATATATTAACATATCTTACACATATTCAACATTTTATTAAATTGCTAACAATAACAAAAAAAAAAAAAAAAAAAAAAACACTTCACATAAAATAACCATTCCCGGCCATAATAAAAAAATCTAGAATAAGTCTACAAATTTTAGTCTTTGTTTTAACGGCTAAAATTTTTGCCATAAACTTCGGCCCAGCGCCTCGAAAAGCGATTCCTTTATAAAATCCATAACAATCAGAGCGGTCGGGCCGATCACCACGTGGCTATGGGCAGCCGACACGAAATATATATATATATATATATTTTTTTCCGTTTTATCAATTTTACGATTCGGACGGCGGCCGGAATCAAAACCAATCTGAAAACCCGTCATGCGGTTAAAAAACTAGCCCGCAGCCAAAATCCGACATGCATTTTCTAGCGGTCACTTTTAAAAACGGCCGGATACGACCTTCAAAAACCCGGTCCTAGATTGTCCAACGATCATGTCAAAAAGCTTCGATCCTGTAATTGAGTTCTAACCCACACGACCATTTACAGCCCTTAAATGAAAAGGAACCAGAGTAGGAGAAACCCCTACCTCTTGGAGCGTGAAGCACCGAATCCTTTCGTTCTTGGTACCTACTCGTAGCTCTAGTTGAGTATACCAACTTTAATTCTCGGGCTACCGAACTCTGACCGCCGGAACACCGTAAAAAAAAATTTGACAACTTATTTTTTTTTTCTTTTTTTTTTCTCTCTCTCCTCTCCTCACTGCCCGTTTTTCCTCCCTTGTTTGTTTCCCTTTCCTTCTTTGTTCCATCCTCTCCTTTTTATTTCTTTTCCAATTTCTCCTTCCCCATTTTCTCTTATTTCTTTATTCTATTCTATTTCTCTTCTCATTTTCT
The DNA here is from genome assembly GCA_016808115.1 of Tetrastigma voinierianum. Taxonomy (NCBI): domain Eukaryota; kingdom Viridiplantae; phylum Streptophyta; class Magnoliopsida; order Vitales; family Vitaceae; genus Tetrastigma; species Tetrastigma voinierianum. The sequence continues at coordinate 65,446 of JAEQBH010007853.1, read as the reverse complement.
CCTCATTTTCTTTCTCTATGAACTCTTTTCTTTTTGTTTCCTTCTTTTCTTTTTCCTTTTCTCTTTCTTTCTTACTTTGGATTTCTCTCTCTTTTGGGATCAACATTGACCGTATGGGTCAAAGGAGGAAACTTCCTCCTCATTGCCTCATGCCATTTGTGTGGCCATTGTTTTTCCTTCATTTTTCATTTATTTCTTATTCCCTTTTTATGACATCATACAACATATGACTTAATAAGAGCCACACCTTAAAGTGAACCACATGGATTTTCCAAGTGTCACTCTCTTGGGGTGCCATGTGGCATCCCCTAATTACACTATGTGTCATCCGACACCCCACACCTAGAAAAATGTGAAATCATTGTCTGAGGAATTAGATGAAGTCGATAGGGTAGCTAGTTTGAGGAGCCCGATTCAACGATTGAAGTCAGTTTTGCTGTCGAGATCTAAATTTCAAGGTTTTTCTTTGTACTATTCGACAAAATTACCGGTGCCCCTTTTCAGAAAAAATGAAAATTTCTCGGGTTTTGTTCTCCCTCCCCCCTTAAAATAATTTCGTCCCGAAATTCCCACATGCACACATATACAACACATGCATACAGTCATTCAATTATCACACGACTAAACAACATACCTTCATCGTGTCCTCACGCTCCCAGGTTGCCTCCTCAACTCCTCGATGCCGCCATAGCACCTTCACTAACCTCACAGTCTTGCGTCGTAAAACCTGGTCTCGGCTATCTATGATACGCATTGGTCCCTCTTCGAAGGTCCCATTTGTATCAACAACAAGCTCGCCCCAATCCACTACATGAGTCGGATATGGAGTGTATTTTCGGAGCATGGAGACATGGAATACGTTGTGAACACTAGATAAACTCGGCGGTAGTGCCAACTGGTAAGAAACTATACCCACCCTCTCGAGTACCTCAAAAGGATCAATATATCTCGGGGATAGATTTCCTCGCTTGCCAAACCTGATCACTCCCCTTTTAGGCATAACCTTCAAGAAGACATGATCTCCCACCTCAAACTCTAAAGGTCGTCGTGTGTCGTGAGAAACTCTTACAACGGGGCTACGGTAGGTGAAGGCATTAAAGATATCAATTCCACCTTCACTAAGGTGTCACTAATCAACTCCGGACTCGTGGTCGATCTCTCTCCTACCTCGATCCAACAAACTGGAGATCGGCATGGCCTCCCATATAATGCCTCATAGGGCGCCATCTGTATACTCGCTTGATAACTATTGTTATAGATGAACTCAACCAAGGGCAAATGCTCCTCCCAACTACCTATGCTCAGCCATGTCCTCTAACACAGCATAATGATCTCTCGGTGACCATCAGTCTGTGGATGAAATGCAGTGCTCATCGTCAACTGTGTCCCTATGGCTCTCTGGAAACTCTTCCAAAAGTGACCTGTAAACCTAGGATCTCGATCCGATACTATGGGGCGGCGCTCCATCTGGCCGTCTGATCTCTCATTATGTACAACGTAGAATTCCTCCGGTGTAGAGGTCATCGCCTGACGGAAAATGTGTCGACTTAGTAAGCCGGTCCACTATCACCCACACTGCATCATGCTTCGGCGATGTTCGTGGAAAGTGCATCATAAAATCCATCGTGACCATGTCAGCCACACTCCGCTACCTCACGTGGGTGGAGTAGCCTATTTAACCTACGATGCTCAGCCTTAATCTGTTGACACATGAGACATAGTCGAACAAAATCCCCAACGTGTCTCTTCATCCCGCTCCAGAAATACTGGCGACGAATATCATGATACATCTTTGTACCACCTGGATGCACTGCAAAACGAGAACAATGGAATTCCCGAAGGATCTTCTCTCTCAATTTTTCCAATTGGGGAACCACAATCTGTCCCTTATATCGAAGACTACCATCCGTGTGAATGGCCCAGCCCTCATCACCATTACTAGCCTGTACTCTATCCCTGATAGACATAAGCGTCTTGCCCTTGGGACTCAATCACTCTACTTAGTAGGAAGGCGTAGCCACTAAACTCCCCAAAACACCCTGAGTCCATTCAGCATCTTGTAGTTAGGCTTTACAGTCTCGAGTATCAACCACTCCAGGAAGCCACAGGCGTCTCCTCATGACTTCCATTGAGTGCATCGTACACATTTGCCTTACCGGGATGGTGCTTGCCAAAGTGATCATAATCCTCTGAATATTCCATCCATGCGTATGCCTCATATTGAGGTCCCGTTGAGTAAAGATATACTTCAGACTTTTGTGGTCTGAAAATACCTCGAATTGCTCACCATATAAATAATGGCGCCATATCTTCAAAGCGAAGACTATAGCTGCCAACTCCATGTCATGCGTAGGGTAATTCCGTTCGTGGTTCTTAAGCGCCAGTGAACCGTAAGCTCTACTCTCGATTTGCATCGAACACATCCCGGACATCCCTCGAGGCATCACAATATACCGTGTACTGTCCCTTTATGGGACTACTTCGAATAGGAGGCGATGTAAGCCTCCTTGCAGCTATTGGAATGCCCTCTCACACGGGTCATTCCACTTTTATACTGACCTCCTTCTAGATCGATCCCTAATCGTAGAGTGCATTGTCGAGAGAAGTCCTTAATGAACCTCTGTAATACCTTGCCAATCCTAGAAACTCGTATCTCGAAGGCGACTTCGGCTCTCCCAGCTCATAACAGCCTCTACCTTCTCGGGGTCTACGGCACACACAGGAAACTAGCACTCGTGTCCCAAGAATTTCACCTCGATGGCAGAAACTCACACTTCTTGGGCTTGGCATACAGCGATAGTCTAAGTGCCCTAGAGAACAATCCTCAAATGATCCTCATGTCCTCTAAGTGCACCGGAGACAATCCTCAAATGATCCTCATGTGCTCCTCCTCGGGCGGGAATTAAATCAGATGTAAATGAAACAAAGACCATAAGAAACTGATCCAAATAGGGTTGGAATACCCTATACATGAGATCCATGAATGCCGCTGGCTCATTCGTCAATCCGAAAGGCATCACTGTAAACTCAAAATGCCCATACCGCGTCCTAAACGATGTCTTAGGTATATCTGCCTCCCTAACTCTCAACTGATGATAACCGATACGGAGATCTATCTTAGAATATACCTATGCCCCTCTCAGCTGATCAAATAAATCATCAATCCTCGGTAATGGTGATGAGTACTTAAAACACTCATATTATACCCGCGTCGGTTTTTCATTTTCACGTTTATTTTATAGTAATTTCATAGTTTTTGTGGCAAGACTCCTGAATTGGTGTTTGGTGTGGATGCAGGTGCATTGGAACAAAGGCAGTTGATGAAGCAATTTTGGAGCATAAGGAGGCTATGCATGATTAGTGCTCGAGTCTGATTTTGAACCATATTAGATAGGTTTGAGTACTTTTTGATCATTTAATCTGTCATATATCCCAATTGAAGTGTTCATGTTACCTTAGTAACACTTATACCAACCCAGGGTGTTTTTGGTTGTTTTGTAGACTTTATACACATTTGGACTTGACCTGATGCGAATGATCGATCCTTGAGGTTGGAAGTTTAGTCTCGACCATCCAATGAGCCCAAAAAATCGATGTAAAAACAAAGGCAAGGTGAAGAAATGAGATGCGGGTTGAAGAATGGATGGGAGCCGGGAAGAACAGCAATGCAAGCGAATTTCGCAATCAGGTCGCAATCTTAGCGAATTCGCAGCCAACTTCATGGCCCATTGCAATCTCGGCCTGAGTGCGGGGGTAGCTAGCCAACTTGCCTTTGTGCATTTCGAATTAAGCTTCTCCTTTGACAATTTCGCTAGCTTAGCGAATTTAGCTAACTGCAAATTTAAAGCTAGCTAGCTGAGAATTTCAACATTATAAATTAAGCTAAAGCCTTGCCAATTTAAGCTAAGCCATTGCCAAATTCGCTCAACCCTTGCCCCAGGTCGACCCCAGTGCAGAGAATTCTCACCTCACAGCGAAATTTGCGAGGCCTTGTCATCTTCTGTAATTAATGCAACACGCCTTCCAAACTTGGTTTTATTACCCAATTGTCTATAACTTAGCCTAGTTATTAGGGTTTTTGGTAGTTTCATACTTTGAGGAGGCTATAAATACCCCTCATGCATCTTGTAATAAAGAGGAGGTGGATAGAAGGGAATCTGAGTTTTTGGTACATGGTTGTAAGTTATTTTCTTTTACTGCTTTTGTAAATAAATTGTTTTATTTTCTCTCTTCTCTCTCTTCTTTCTCTCTTCTTTCTTTCACTTTCCCGGCTGCCAAACACACCTCTTGAGGATGACAACTCAAGAGATGCTTGGCTAAGCCTCCTTCCTTTGAAGAGGAAGGAAGCTAGCTTAATTAGTGGGGTTAAGCATGTTGTCCTCTTGTACTAAAGTCACACGGGTAGTATTTATGGCCCTTATTTTCAAAATTCAGTTGCATAACATGGGATGTTATTGTCTTAGCCAATACTCTCCATGCTTTAGATCCAGTGCTTAGTGACAGGTACTGTGGCTCTTTAGATGGTCCTTACTTGCCTCTGAGGTAGCATTTACATGTTAGGGTTCTTCAAATTAGGGTTAAATAACATTGACTTTTATTGTTTTGGCCAATACTCTCCATACTTTAGGGTTCAGTGCTCGGGTGAGAGATCTGTGATTCTTTAGATGGTCTTTACTAGCCTTAGAAAAATGATAAATGAATGTTAGGGTTTAAGCAAAGGGGCCATAGCGCATCCTGTGTTGACTTCGCATAGGAGGATAAAACCTGAGGACATGTGTTTGCCCTAGCTTGTCAAGTTGGTGACCTAAATCTTCAAAGTTTAATTTCTTCACTTTAAATTTCAGTTTTTACCATTTCCAGTTTTTGCAATTTCCAGTTTAAACCATTTACAGCTTTTGACACAAATCAAAATTAAATGAAAGCCTTGCCTTCATGCCTAATGCGAACCATTTTTTAGGAAGAAAACCCGTACGTGATTTAGACCCTAGACCACTATCTTTATGATAGCTTGACTAAAGCGATGTAGAAACAGGTGTATACTCGAGGAATTTTGTTGATTTTTAGCTCAGCTATTGTGGCGCGAATCAATGCATTAAGGTCTGGGCGTGGCCGATTTAGCGTCCGCGACGTTCCCACGTCGTGGCGTCTCAACGTCACACACGGCGTTCCGCATCGTGACGTCTCAACACGTCGCAACGTTGGGTGATCGATCTGATTATGCTTTCGGCATTAAAAAGCAAATGGAGCGTCGCGACGTCGGTCGCGAAGGTAGCCTTCCGGCATTAAAAGCAAATGGAGGGGCAGATTTGGGAGTAGCCGGGAGAATGCGGAAGAGAGCCGGAATTCAAAATGCATGATGACACCCGACTTGAAGAAGTGCGCCGATCTATGTTGTTTCCGTTGCCGGATACTTTAAAAGTGATGTTTTTGGATCGGCGTTTTCATATTTCTGTCGATTATGTTCTAGATCTGTATCCCAGGGTGTGTTGAACTCTGTCACATGAATATGGATTAAAGTTCGATCTTTTATCTTGTTAGTGGTTTTATAAGTGTGCAACCAACGCCATCTGCGTCAAAATTGCATGATGATAATAGCGACAAATTGGCATGACTATTGAAATCTCAGGATTGAGGGATGGGGTTATCCGGATCTGATGTAAAACATTGTGGAGTTGGTGGGAATGAGAATCATTCTTGGATCTGCGAGAGATTGGCGCTTGGTGGGACCTTCCGACATTATAATCACGAGTTGGGATAGAGATATACTCAGCTCTATTCACGAGATAAGCGGATATACCTCGAGAGGATATCTACGTAATTAAGATCACCTTGCCATCAACAATATATAATCGTTGAATAATAACACCTTTAAAGTAATCCATTGAAAGTGACGGGGAGCTATAACCACTAGTCTCCTGATACCCGAGTAATTCATTAGAAGCAATAGCCTTAGTCGAAATTAACATACTCAATTCTTCTTTAAAATAAGTTTATTGAGATATTATCCAAGCAAAACCTTTGTAGTCAACACACCTGTCCACACGTGGATCGATATGCATGCGGTTAATTCTTTATATTACTTGGGGCGACAGCGTGCACTTGCGCACATAGGCGATACATTTTACACATCGCGTTTTAGCTGTCAAATCTGGGTTGATCGTAACCTGTTCGAGGCTGTTAGTGAGTCGATGCACGGGCAAAGGGTTTATCCTTCTTTCCTGAATGACCAGGTGCCCCCGAGGTGGTAGCCGATTACAATGAAGAGCCCTGTCCGATAAATCCTGTATGGACATGAGTTCCTGCAACTCAATTGGCTTCATCCTATGTGGAGTCATAGAAATGGGCGACGTACCAAGGTGTAACTCAATAACAAAGTCTACATCCCTGTGCAGAGGTAATCCCAGTAGATCATCCGAAAAAACATCCTCGTACTCACAAACCACCAGAGGTAGACTCAAATCCTGTCTCACATCATCCTCTAGGGTAAGGCTTGCTAGCCAACCCATCAACTGTCCGTGCCACACAGGTTGTACAGCATGCGGGGTCAAGCATCGTAGCATCTCCCGCTGAACATAACACAACGACCATCACATTATTATGGCGAGTAACCTCCTAAATCTGATCGATGTGACGATGTCTTATCGACTAATCCATGCGATAATGACATCAAACTCCGATATGTCCATAGCGAAGGTCCGCAGGTAAGTAGAATCCCTGAGATCTCTAGCTCACAATCCCGATATATCTGATCAACCCTCACCCTAGTCCCTAGGAGAGCACTCACATCGGCGACTTTTCGAGGTCTCGACCTCTGGCTTTCGGTTCTTCACACCTGATGCTTGATATGAATGAATGAGATGCACCAAAATCAAATAAAACTCGCCCATAAATGAAAGAGTAAGAAGTACCACTGTATGCCGACTGAGTCTGCTATCTCGGTCACGTAGGGTAATGGTAGACACGTAGATCCTTGAAATCCGATAACGTGGGACCTATCCTCGACCTCGACCCATAACTTGGCCTCTCTAGCCTGCCTATGAAACCAAAGGTGCTTGTGCAACACCCGGAGCTTGATACCTGTTCCCCTGACCCATAGTGGGAACAAACTGTGTCCATGTCGGTCCCACTGATGACTGGGATTGTGGCATCCCAAAATCCTGGGATCCTTGCCTCTGTGGGCAATCCCTCCTCATGTGTCCTGCTAGCAGAAGAAACAAAGCATCTCACACTTTCTGGCGGCTCGTGCTCCTACCTGACCCTTAGCCACGATAGCCACGACCTTGACCTTGGCTCTGATAGCCTCGGCACTATCCCTATGATCCTCGGGAAACAGAAGTCCTCTGCCGCTTCCCCGAACTCGAATGTAAAACTCAAAAAAATTCTAATTTTATGAAAAATGGTAAAATGGTAATTTTGATCAAAATCCAGAGTTTTTCTAGATCTCAGATGACTAAACGGACTTCACTGTTGGAATCATTTCACGAAATCTAGCTACCACGTCGAATTTGGTCAGTGCAAAGACGGTCGAAATTTCCGCGTCTTCGAGGAGCACCGGTGTCGAGATTGCCGTATCACAGCCTATGAGAGGCATGTGATGTGACAAAAGTCACCTACTACATGTACCCATGTGACACATGTTGCATAAGTAGTGAGATGATAGAGATAAATGGCTTAGATTAAGTCAAGTGTCAAAGAGCCCACTTAAAGTCAAACTAAAGGGACACAAAGGGAATTAAGTGAAAAGAATTAAAAGAAAAGAAAGAAAGAAAAGTCTTCTTCTTCTCCATTTTGGCAAAAAAGGGGCAGTGAAGGGGACAAACTGGTTTTAGAGAGAGAAAGACCAACTTCTCTCTAGATTTCCCGGCTTTCGAACCGTCGGTTCTCGTCGGACCAAGAAGCAAAGTTGATCTATGCTACAAGGGCTACGCGTGGACACTGATTTTGTAAAGTTTTGACAACTCCAAGAGGTAGGGGCTTTTTCCTAATTGATTTATTCTTTTGCTAAGAGCCATTTTAATGGATGGAGATTTGTTAAGGCTTGGATGGCTGTGTTTTCGATCTCAAAATATTTGGACGGAGTGAAGAAAATCCCTAGTGTGGTCGTGAACAGTGACGAGACCTAGGGTTTCCAGCATTCACGCGTGATTTGGCCTGTGTTCTTTCGGGTGATTCAAAATGAATTGCTTGAATTGTTTATTAGCCATGTGAGGCTAATTTTGGTGTTATTGCTATGAATTGAATAACATGTTGTTGTAGGTGTTTATGTTAGTATATGCATAGTTTTATACTTCAGTAACATTAATTGTTTGGAAATGGAATAATGCATTATATGCCTTTGAGGCACCTTTTAGAATGGCGTAGGCGTGAATTGCATGACATGAAAGAAATTAAAGGAAAATGGTTGTGAAGGAATTTCAATGGAAGATTTTTCGGTGAATTGGGTTGGGAGATTGTCAACAATTCACGTCGGAGGGACCCGTAAGATTGTTTCGGGAGGATTATCTGACAAATTTGCCTCGGAGGGTTGTCGATATATTTAGGAAACTTCGGTAGTACGTTTCGAAAATAAAAGCCTTTGTTTTGAAAGCGGTATTTTCTCACATTTGGCTTAGGCATGGCAGAAATTCGATGGAGGACTCGAGACATGGGATTGGGCATGTAGACATTTAAGTAGGATCATGCATTTGCTTGAATGTGTTTGGTTGCCATTGCACATTGTGCACTTAGGTGGGGAGTAACCAATGTAGGAGATTATCACTACTGGGCATTGCTCACCCTGTCGAGGGAACATTATTTCAGGTATAGGGAGTGTTCGGGAGAGCGACGCTCACCTAGAAGGCGACCCAGAAAGCGGATTGTGGCTTTGATATATTTTTTTTGGTAAAACATGTATTAGAACTCTTAATTTTGATATATGTTTTGGTTAAGAGTAATGTAATAACTCTTGAACTATTGAAATATAGTTGGTTAGATATTTGGTGAGTATGATGTGTAGGCCAATGTGGCCATTTTACTCATTTTACTCGTATGTGGACCCGGTGTGGTCGTTGTACAATATAGGACAGGTTGTATTTTGGGTAGAGCTCCCCGTACAAAGGAGACTCTGCCCCATTTTCATTAAATCCTGGGTCCTTGTTAAAGGGGACTCAATGGAGTGGTGTCGGGTTAACCGACATTCACAAATTCTCTGCGGGTTGATGGGTTGTCAAGCGGACCTCGAGGATAGGGCGTCCGCGACGGTATCGAGCTTGGAGTATCACGAATACTGGGACTTGATGGGAAACGGGTTAGATCATGCATCCTTTGTGCATTCTGATGATTGTTGCTTGATTGTGTGTTGTATGTTGGGTGAAATTGTATGCTTGGTGAATATCATATAGGAAAAAAAAAATGTGTTGAGGAAATTTTTTTTTACGGGGTTTTACGAGTGTGTAAGCAAGGGAAAAAAAAAAAAAAAAAAAAAAAAAATATATATATATATATATATATATATATACTATATATATATATATATATATATATATATATATATATATATATATATATATATATATATATATGCTATATATATATATATATATATATATATATATATATATATATATTTATTTTATTTTTGTGATCTTGCGGTGAGTAGAACAAATGAAAAAAAAGAGTAAAAAAAAAAAATAGTGCAGTGGAGATAGAATGGGCTACTACACATTTTCTAAGTTTGAGTCACAATACATCAAGATGTATTGTGACACGAGCGAGGGGCGGTAGGCGCCGCGGCGCGTGATATGGCGGCGGCTGATCTTGTGACACGGCGTAGGGCTGCAACATGCGTGTAATCTGTAGCGACATTGACCAGAGATTAGTCGCGATACAAATTTTGTATCGTGACCAGGGGGCGACGACACGGCGTGACCGCGACTGCGAAGCGGCGATCTTGTGACTGCGACCTGACCTTAGGGGGCCGCGACACGGCGCCAGTGACGCCCGACCTGCGGTGTCCAGCGCGGCTGGCGTGCGCGGCCTGGATCCCTTGGGTGTGCGCAGTGGCCCGCCAACCTAGTTTTTATTCGATTACCTTTGTTTTGAGATCCTTGCACGGATAGCTGTTCATGAACCTTAGCATTCGCGGGGTTTTCAAAAAAAAAAAAAAAAAGAAATAAAATAAAATAAAATTTTTGTTGCGTTTGATTTAATGTATGAAAATTTTTCGGTGCGTGAATAGTGTCTCGGGGCTGTACTTACATCCTTAAAGATACCTCACTAAAACTTAACTTGCCATTTGACATGTGTAGATGGCTAGTCGCGGGAGAGGACGTAGAGGTCATCCACGAGGTGCTAGCCAGCACCGATATTTGACTATGAGGCCTTTCTTGAGGCTGTACCCAAGGATTCTTGACTCTTTGCCATTACGAGCTAGTGCGAGTGGAGTAACCAGGAAGGTCGGTAACCTCCGAGTGGTTCAAGGCATCATCCTCAGGAGATATTCACGGGGAGGAGATCAGATGAATTAGCGAGACCATTAGTTCGTACGGTGAGAAGGTATTGGAGGCTATGGAGATTACCTCTGCTCACGACCCGGGATCGGACTAGGTATTCCCAGCTAGAGGCGGAGGCCCAGTGTGGTGGGCGGGGCGAGACTTCCCACAGGGACCTAGGAGCAATGGCATAGGCGAGTTTCATGAGGTACATTCATGGCGAGTATTTCCAGGCCACTCTTAGACACTCGAAGGCTTAGAGGAGTTCCTATAGGCGACGGGCTATGATTGTGATTGAGTGTGACCGGGTTCACGGGTTAGCTACGCTTTCTTGACGATTATGTGGCCATAGACTGGCCTTGAGTCGGGAGGTTTGAAGGGAGGCTGAGATTGTCCATTCGGGGCGGGATTATGAATTTCGCTTCTGAGACATGGACTGTATGGTTAGTACGACCATGACCATGAGAGGAGATGGAGGATGCCGCAGGGAGCACTCGGGGATCACAGTGTTAGTAGCAAGAGGAAGGAGAGTCAGTCTTCTTCCAGTTTGGGAAAGAAGCAGAGGGCTTCTAGTTCACGTGGGTTGCAGAGCCGCGGCCCGTCCATCTTGGGGCGAATCGGGGTTGCGGTCGGTGGGCAAATGGTGTGCCATTGCGACAACCCGGACATTTGGAGGATTGCCCCTAGAGACGGGGATCGGGTTTCGAGACAAGCCTTGATCGATTAGTTGTGGAAACGGGGCCCGGATCTGATTTATTCCTCGCCCTGGCATAGGTCGGAGGAGCCCGATGCTCCAGTCTTAAGGAGCTTCACGGGCACCTCTCGTTACGCAGGCAGGCCATAGAGTTCAGGTTATGGGTCAGGCGGAGGGGGCGAGGCCACGAGGCGAGGCGTCCCGGGGTTCGGCGGCCTGCACCGTCACATCACCGGTCAGGCCCGGCCAGATCCCGGCCAGTCATACGAATTACATTTTTTACATCTACTTTATGGGCAAGAGTGTTATTTGATTCTGGTGCATCGCATTCATTTATCGCTGCATCGTTTGTGGTAGAGTTGGGCTTAGAGGTTGATGCCTTGGAGAAGCCCTTATATGTGTGTTCTCCCTTAGGGATTAAGGCGAGGATAAGGATGATATGTCGTGGTTGCGAGTTAGAGATCTCGGGGATTCTACTCACAGTGGACCTGAGGGTCATGGACATGTCAGAGTTCGACGTCATCCTTAGGATGGATTGGCTGACGGCATATAGAGTTGTAATCAATTGTGAGCGTAGGAGGGTTGCCGCTTACACACAGGACGGTACTCGTGTTACATTTCAGAGGGACAAACATGATATTTTGCCCCGGGAGCGTATGCAGGAATCCAGGGTGTCATGGACGGAGTTAGGCGGGTTAGCTAGCAAGCCTTTCACGGATACAGTGAGGCCCGGACTTAGATCTACCTCGAGTAGTCGACAAGTATGAGGATGTTTTTCCGGGATGAGCCTACGGGATTGCCTTGCGGCCCGGGTTGGGCGCTTATGTATCAGTTACACCCGTGCCAGCCCATCTCTGCTGACTCCCACGCCGGATGGCACCGGTTGAGTTCGGGAGCTCAGTCCAAGCTACGAGATTCTTGAACAGGGGTTCGATGAACCCGACACTTCCACCATGTGGGCGCTGCGGTTATTTGCGAAGAAGAAAGATAGGACCTTCGATTGTGCATTGACTACCGACAGTTGAACAGGATTACGATCAAGAATCGGTACCCATTAACGAGGATTGATGACTTGTTTGATGTTTGATTGAGGGCCCGGCGGAGTCTACTCCAAGATAGAGCACCATGCGCGGTTACATCAGCGAGGTTAGGGGAGGCAGGAGATATCTAAAGATAGCGTTCGGGACATACGGTATGAGCACTTTGAGTTTATGGTAGTACACTTTTGGATTGGCGAATCGCCGGTAGTATTCATGGACCTCATGCATAGGGTATTCCAGCCCTATTTGGATCGGTTGTCGTGGTCTTCGTGGATGACATTGATCTACTCCCGGTCGGAGAGGGCATGAGGTCACTTGAGATTGTTCTGATTCTTTGAGAGACCATAGTATGCGCGAGTTAGGTAGTCACGAGGTTTTGAAGCTGCGAGATGAGATTTTTTTTTTTGGGATACGTAGTGTTAGTTGCAGGAGTGTTAGTAGACACTGAGAAGGTCGAGGCCTTGATAAGTTGGGAGAGGTCGAGTGGAGTCTTAATCTGTGGAGTTTCTTGGGATTAATTTTGGGTACTATAGGAGATTTATTGAGGATTTCTCCGGGTTGGCACTTTCCCTATGACGAGATTGACTCGGAAGGTCGGAGAATTTGATTAAGGATGACCCGATGCGAGGGGAGGCATTTCAGAATTGAAGGGCTTACTTGACTCCTGTGCATTGATCCGGAATAGGGAGGCAGGTACACGATGTGTTGTGATGCCTCAGTGTGGCGCCCCACTGGGGGTCAGATTTGACTACCGGGTCAACCCGCGGAAACGCTCGTGAATGCCGGGTGACCCATTTCTCAATCGAGGCGAGTCTCCTTTGTGCGGGAGGCTCTGCACAAATACATCCACTGTCCCGATCGTATTATCATGAGTCTGAATGGCCTCTTGGGCCCAAAAACCAATACTCATCACACTATATCCAAAACAAATATATATCTCACAATATATTCCAACTATATCCATAGTTCAAGAGTTAATCAATTCTCTTTTATACAACATATATTAAAATTCAGGGTGTAATACTTGTATACATCCTGAGAGCCAAACACAATTCGGCTTTCTTTTAAAGCGGCCTCATGGCCCAGTCTCCTCGTACGCTCCATGCACGAAATATGTTCTCGACGGGGTGAGCTAAATGCTTTCGATAGTGGAATCACCTAAATGGTACTCTCCCACAAGTGCATATCGATGCTCAAAATAAACACATTCCGGCAAATGCATGATCCTGCTTGAATGTCTAGTGATCATCATGCCCGAGTCCTCACCGACTTCCTCACACCTGCATAAGCCATGTATGAGAAAACTAATTTCAAACAAAGTTATTTGTTTATATTTGTGGTCTACCCTCCGATCTAAGTAGTGGACCGTCTCCGATGTTATATTTAGTGGACTACCCTCCGATGGATATCAATTGGGCCGACTCCGACGATTGATATTTTACATTTATTAGTCTACCCTTTGAAACAGTTCTCTTAAGAAACTACCTCATGCACTCATTCCTATCTCTCTAGGGTGCCCCAGTGCATATGAAATGCATTGTAATGCCATTTCAATAACTCATATAACACATGCAAATATATAATCATGCATATATTCACATAAATTAAATCACACAAACATGTCATATAATTTCACCACCAATTTCATTACACCAAAAATTAGCTCACGTGGGCTAATAATCAAACACGAGCAACTCGATTTGAATCACTCAACCAAACATGTTATTTCACAAAAATTATTTTGTGAACACTATTCTCTGGAATAGTGAAACCCTCGGTTACTATTCCCGACGAATCATCAATCATCAGTTCCACTTAGTGAAACCCGAAATTCATGGCCATTCCGGCCTCATACACAACACAACATGATTTAATGCATAATCATGACACAAACAGCCCACACAGTCCACACACAAAGTCCGTGAACTGTAAAAATGGCTCGAAAATTATAAACGGTCGATCCGAGATTTGGGACCATTCAACGGCCCCTCACGGCCTCATTCAACTCAAACATTAACATAACTCTTAAACAAAGAATAAAACCCAAGTAGGGAGAATCCCCTACCTCTCGGAGTTTGTCGAAACTCCTCAAATCCGGTGTCCATGTGTAGATCTCTCCGCGTAGAGCAGCTTTGCTTCTTGTCCCGACGAATTTCGACGGTCGGATCACCCGAATTTCTAGAGAGAAGTCAGATGTTCTCTCTCTAAAAAAAACCAATCTGCAACCCCACTGTCAAATCCCCCTCTCCCTTCACGTTTTCTCCCTTATCAATTTGGAAGACAGAACTATTACGCTATTTTGCTTTTAACTTAAAGCGGTCGAATTTAATAATTATGTCATGCTTTCCGGTTTTGACATTCGGCACTATTTCGGCCGTCCATTTTCATACTTTCTCTACTCATGCCTCTTATGGCACATGAGTACGTGTTATATTTGACTTTTGTCGCATCGAAAATCGTTTTACAACACCCGAAACGTGATGCCTCGTAAAACGTGCCAACTCAGTTGTCTCGAATTCTCACGAAATTTCTATTTAGCTAGATTTGTGAGAGACGATTCCCAACGATAAATCCCGTTTCATCATCCTAGATCTAGAGAATAAATTTTGAATTTTTAACCAAAATTACAATTTCATAACAAAATTACGATTTTGCCATTTTTTCAGAAATTGGAATTTCTAGGGTCTTACATCGAGGGCCGGACTGAGATGTGTTTTGATGTAGTCCGGAAGAGTGGTAGCTTATGGTTCCCGTCAGTTGAAGAATCATGAGCAGAATTACCCCACACACGATATGGAGTTGGTGGCCGTAGTCTTCGCCTTGAAGATTTGGCGCCACTACTTATATGGCGAGGAGTTCGAGGTGTACTCAGACCATAAAAGTCTGAAGTATATTTTCCACTTGTGACGAGACCTCGACATGAAGCCCAGCTATGAATGGATGGAGTTCCTAGAGGATTATGACTTCACTTTGCATTATGACTTCACTTTGCATTACCACCCTGGTAAGGCAAATGTGGTGACGTGCACTTTCGGTCGAAGTCACGGAGGCATTGGCTGGAGTATAGCTTAGGAGAGTGACGGATGGTCGGGGCGTTAGGCAGTTTAAGTATAGTGCGTTGAGCGGGCTCGAGGGTACATTAGGGAGTTTAGTAGCTACACTATCTCCATTAAGCAGAGTGGTTGAGTCCTAGGAGAAAAACGCAGAGATAGTGTCCATCAAGGACAGGGTATAGTCAGGTACCGGTGATGAGAATTTGGACCATCCGCAGCGGATGGTAGTCTTAATGGCGCCTCGAAGCCGAGTGTCACGGTGACGGCCGTCGACAGCGAATATTGCGTGGATGTCGGGTTACCCGACACCACTCATGAAAATCGGGCAAAGTTTCCTTTGTACGGGGAGCTCTACCCAAATTACAAACCTGTCCCAACAAGTTTACAATGACCACCACGGGGTCCTGTAAAGTAAAATAATGGCGTAGGCTGCATCAAATACTCACAAAATATATATCCTAACAAATTATATTACATGGTTCAAGAGTTTTTACATTACTCTTAATTCAACATATATTAAAATTTACAATTCTAATACATGTTATACAAAATCAATACCAAAGCCAAAATCTCGCTTTCTTCTAAACGCGGCCTACAGTGGCGCTGCGTCCATAAGTACACCTCCTGTACCTGAAATAGTGATCCCTTGATAGGGTGAGCAAAGCCCAGTAGGGATAATTTCCTACGTGGGTTACTCCCCACCTAAGTGCACATGCGGCAAACAATCACATTCAAGCAATTTCTTGAACCTACTCGAATGTCTACGCTGACCAATCCATGTCGAGTCCTCAGGCTCCTCATATGCTAAGTAGAATGCAGTAAAAATATCCAGTTTTCAAAACAAATGTTTTTTGTTCTCGAAAACTCACTACCGAATTTCGGTAAAAGTATTGGACTACCCTCCAAGGCGAATGTGTTAGATAACCTTCCTAAACAATTCATGGGCTCCTCCGACATGTAATTGTTGGACCATATTCCAACACAATTCTCCCGAAAATCATCCATTGAAATTCCTTTCACAAACATTTTTGTTTTTATTTCATTTTCATGTCATGCACTCACTCCTAATATTCTAGGATGCCCCAGTGCATATGGAATGCATGATGCCAATTCCAACACATTCATGCTAATATATTTCACATGCATATATATTAACATAATTAAATCACATAAATCATGTTATCTGGAATTCTGATGATAACACGAAATTGAGCTCACATGAATTTGAAATTAGTAAACACGAAGCCCGATTCATTTTGAATCAACCAACCAACCATTCACACAAAAATAATTCAGTGTTGTCACTATTCATGAGACGGTGACCACCAGTTCTTATTCACTACCACCACAAATAAATTTCTCCACTCGGTTCAAGCTTTTGAGGCCAAGATTTAAAGAAAGCTAAAACAAGCCTCAGAACATTCCTAACCATTTACATGGCTCTTAGACAAAGATTAACGCAAGTAGGAAGAAATCCCTACCTCTTGGAGTTGTCGGAACTCCACCAAATCGGTGCCTACGCATAGCCCTCGCCGCGTAGAACAACACCTCGCCTTCTTGCTCGTCGAAAACCGGCCACGGTCCGATCGGCACGGAATCTAGAGAGACACTCCCTCTCTCCGTAAAGCCCCATGGAAGAAATCCAGCCCCTGCACCAAAACCCTCTACTGCCCGTTTTTGGTCTTTTGGAGAAGAAGACCACTATTCAACTTTTGTCTTTTTCCTCATTAACAATTTATTTAATTCCCATCATGTCCCTTCTTTGTTTTGACACTTGCCTTTATCTAGGTGGTCAGTTTCCATCCTCTCTCTACTCATTGCAACATATGTCACATGAGTACATGTAAGTGGGTGACTTTGTGCATCATATCTCTCAAAACCGAGTTTCTGACACAGAATACTCGGTGCCTCAGAAGAGTATCAGCGAGAATTTCGGTTGTCTCGAGTTGTGAAGTCGACGTGATGGCCCCAGATTTGAGACTATTCCAACGGTGAAGTCTGTTTCGTCATCCGAGATCTACCAAATTTAAATTTTGCCGAAATTTTATTTTATACGGCCTCGAAAAGTGGAATTTTCTTGGGTCTTATTCTCCCCTCCTTAAAGGAATTTCGTCGAAATTCTGTACATCCTCTGAAACACATGCGTATGTAGCATTGCACTCTACCCGTACATGCTAAACTAGTCATTTAAATAAGCAGCTAACCCATGTGCACTCATCCCTAAACAAAAGGGATAGTTGTGCCATATCGTGTCCTCTCGCTCCGCGTCAGACTCCTCTGCTCCGCGGTGCTTCCATAACACCCTCATTAGCCTCACGGTCTTTAGCGTCGCAGAAACACAACTCCGTTATCCATAATTCACACTAGTCCCTCCTCGAGATGTCCCATTGAGTGTCCAGCACCGATCTCTCCCAATCCACTACATGAGAATTTGGATGCGGAGTATACCTCGGGAGCATGGACGATGAAATACCTCGTGGACACCTGACATGCTAGGTGGTAAAGCCAACCAGCACGTTACAGTGCCTACCCTCTCGAGTATCTCGAAGGGTCCAATGAACCTAGGTGATAGCTTCCCTCGCTTGCCGAACCTGACCACTCATCTCTTAGGCACCACCTTCAAGAAGACATGATCCCCAACCTCGAACTCTAAGGGTCGACGTCGCACATCAGCATAAGCTCTTGCGCTCTAATCGGAGTGAGAGACCTTTGTCGTCATCAAGCTCACCTTCTCGGAGGTGTCTCTAATTAGATCAAACTGGTGATGGAGCTCTCTCCACTCGGTCCAACATGCTCCGGTGATGCATGGCCTCCCATACAATGCCTCATATGGTGCCATCTGTATACTCTCCTGATAACTGTTGTTGTAGGCGAATTCCACTAGAGCGTGCTGGCACCGATACCCTTATGATCCAGGACGCATGCTCGTAGCATGTCCTCTAACACCTATATATAATCCACACAACATGTAACCCTACACAACCCTGCTTGGTGTGCAAACGCTGACCTTCCCAAGGTCACAATCCTTTATTGATCAATGGATGAATCAACTAGTCCATGTCATGAATGACATACCCGTATCACCAGGAGCCCATGCTTGGGCAACAAAACCGATACAATTTCCAAAGGGTAACATCCAAAAATCTAGAGTCACTCCAGACTCCTATCACTCCGCTCTAAGTCTACGTGATAACTATGTGGTAATGTTTTCATCTCGGAGTCACTCAGGCTCCTATCACTTAACTCTAAGTCTTCGTGATAACATGACCGTGTGTTTTCTCTCTCGAGTCACTCCCGACTCCTACCACTCAACTCTAAGTCTTCGTGATAACATGACCGTGTGTTGTATCTCTCAGGCAACAAAACCTTTTGGCCTACACTGCGAGCCTCTTACATCCACACAGGTACACCGGATATCTCCTGAGTGCTCTTACACACACAGAAATTTGGGATAGCTCCTGGTCTCTTCACGCCCCACACGAAATTTCGGTTCTCCATGAAGGTCTCTTACACCCCCACCACAGAAATTTGGGATAGCTTCGGGTCTCTTACCCACACGAAATTTAGTTCTCCCGAGGTCTCTTACACCCACATAGAAATTTGGGATAGCTCCTCGGGTTTCTTACACCCACAGAAGTGGAATATTTCCCCGGGTCTCTTTCACCCACACAGAAATTCGGGATCTCTCTCCTTGGGTCTCTTACACCCATGCAGAAATTCGGGACATCTCCCCAAGTCTCTTACACCCACATAGAAATTTGGGATACCTCCCCGAGTCTCTTACACCCACACATAAATTTGGGATATCTCCCCAGGTCTCTTACACCCACACAGAAATTTGGGATACCTCCCCGGGTCTCTTACACCCACACAAAAATTTGGGATCTCTCCCCAGGTCTCTTACACCCACACATAAATTTGGGATAGCTCCGGTCTCTACACCTGTGAGGACCGTTCGGATACCGCGGGTCTCCTTCACCTGACTCAGGGCTTCGCCTTAGGGATGCCCAGGACCTTGTTGCTTCCTTGACACACTTTAATTACTCTTCATTTCCTGATTCGAACTATGAGTCTTCATTGGGCCGTAGTCAAAAGACAAACCCGACCTACACTCACCAAGAGTGGTGAATGACCACCATGCACCCACACCCAGGCTCGACGATGTTCTGGAGCCACATGAGAGCCTTATTGATGCTAATACTATGATACCCCTAATCCCAGGGGTCCACCACAGTAGAATCTCGGAGATCTCACAACTCACAATCCGACCCATCATGTCAACTCTCACCACATCTAGGAAGAACATCCCACATATGGCTTCTGCAAGGCCTCGACCTCTGGCCCCGAATCCATCGCATAAAGATGCAACGATGAATGGAATATGATGCATCCAATTTAAACTACTCTAGTCAACAAGTGCAAGAGTAGAGGCGTGCCCACATACATATCTGGTTGTTACGGACGGCCCATGATATCTTGAGACCTTTGCCTCTAGGACAATCTCGCCTCCTTATGCCCGAGTTATCGACATAAATAACATATTATGCCGCCTGCCTAACTAGAAGTCACGACATGAATCCACGTACTTGACCCGGAGCCCACACTGCGGCTCCTGGTCCGTCATTTTACCGAAGGTGATTGTATAGCACCTCGAGACTGAAACTGGTTCCTCTGACCCATACTAGGGTGTGGAGGTGTGAATTATGTCTCTCGCGTTCTCTGACTAACTAGAATTTGTCTTTGTCCCGAAATCTGGGATCCGCATCTCTAGAGGCGATCCGTCTCGCATGCCCAGCTGTCGGCGAAATAACATATCATATGCTTACTGCCTAACTAAATGCCCCATCATGCCCAGTCACGAGCTTCGTATGAAGCCAGTGTACCTCTTCCCCCGAACTAAGAGAAGAAGGTTGATCCTCCCTCTTGCAAAAGCTGACATCATGACTCGGTCACCCGTGCATCCTCTGTCTCACCCTCATGGTGAGGCCGTCCCAACCATGGACTCCATATCCTGTAGGCGAAGCCCTACAATCCTACCTCGAATGGACAGCTTCAGTCCATTCTCGAATCTGTTGACCTTGGCCGTATACGCGCCCGCGTGATGCATCATTGGCTTGGGCTAGCTAAAGTGAATCTAGCCACATAATCCATCACAGTCATCATCCCCTGCTTCAGCTCTAGGAACTTCTGAGCCTTCGCATACCTCGCAGTATCAGAAAAATACTTACCCATGAAAGATCACATGGAACTGCACGCTGATCCTTGCCTCTGGGTCTACAGAGGTCTTTGCGAGTTCATGTGCTGGGCCTCACCCTCTGGTGGAGCATGACTAGTCTAATCCTGAGTGCCGTGTCGGTAATCTCATAGCCTCTGACACCTTCTCGACTACATAAACCAGTAGTGCTGCCGCCGCTGGGATCTCCTCCCACGCTGAATGTCGGAGGGATGAGATGTGCCATAAACCTCTGGAGGTTACTCGGACCTCCACTAGCTCACCCGCTACACTAGCACATTTTTGTCGCGGCCCAACCCTTATTCTACAACCTCAACGAGGCTGCTGATTAAATGCGGTGGTGCTGATCGATTACCTCGTGGACGCCACCAAATAATATCTACACATTTCAAATGAGTTAAAATTCAGTAGAGTATCTACAGGCGTAAACACGACCAGGAACTGATATTCATATACACAAAAATATTTCTTACACAATGTCCATGGATTTATAGGTAATGCACTACATAATTTCATTTTATTAAATCATAATCAGCATCAAAAATTTTATTTTAGAAAATTTCATTTTTAAAATATTTTATTTTATTTTATTTTATTTATTTATTATTATTATTATTTTTTTGAAAAATCTTGTGGAACATTGTTCATGAGCGTGTCCCAAGCGATTACCGCGAGTCAGCGGGTTGGGTGCACCAGAGTGTACCGAACCCCGGTGCACCTGACTGCGCTGGCGCGTATATTGCGTGCTGGCGGCGCCGCGAGCAAGCTCCTCTGGCCGTGTCGCGCTTGTGCCCGGCGTGCCAAATGTCGTGTCTTATGGCGTGCCGGCCTTATCGTGGTCGTGTCGCGAATACCGTCGTGTCGTGGTCGTGTCGCGGCGCTGCCGAGCCGTGCCGTGGCACATCTCGCGACCGCCCAGCGGCGGCCTCACCTTTGTCCGCGATACAAGCGATTGTATGTGTCACATGGCGGCCGAGCCATTCTCTATCCACGTCGGTGGTGTATCGTAACCGCATCCCAACCAAGCGGCTGGCTACATCCGCAATACAATAGTGTATCGCTAACCTCTGCCGGCCGCGCGCTTGCCCCAGCGACGTCTCCGCCTTGGCCGGTGTGTGGTAACCTGGTAGCCGTATCGTGGCGTGGTTGGCGTATCGTGCTTCGCCCCTTGCGCGAGTAACCTAACGTGTTACCACTGGCCGTCGCATTACCACAAAAATTATGTCGTGACTTCAATGGTATTCGCCCATTCAATTTTATGCTCTTCTTCCCTTTTTCATTCCATTCTTGAAAAAACTACGAAAAAAAATATTATATATATATATATATATATATATATATATATATATTTTCATTCTCGATAAACCCGATGAAATTTATTAAAATTTATTTTATTTATTTTCTTCTTCTAATTTTACACACTGTAAAACCCCAGAAAAAATTTCTTCACATCACAAATTTTTTTTTCTTTCATTTCCAGTAGGCTCCTTGCTACTCCATACATGCAGTAGCTTGAACACTGCAATTACTACACTTCAAAATTTTCAAGAGTTTAATTACAAACTCTTTTCTTATCTAAAACCCTGAACCATTTGCCAAAAATTTTCTCCAAACAACTTGTTCTCACTAACCCCAGTGTTCGACATTTTTTCCTATGTCTTTGCCGCACCAGCCTGATTCAATCCTGATTCATAATACACAACTCATATTATGCACCCGTTTCACATCAATCCACGAGCAATCACCACGATCATAAAACATAATTTGCATGTAGTGTTCTAATCCTGTCTCGTGATTGTCTAGGTAATCACATACCTAACCTCTACATCGAGCCACCAAGTGGTGATGTTCTTACACCTTTCGACCATGGCCTAAGCCCAAGTCTCCCAAGCCCTAGGTAATCATATACCTAACTTATTGACACTAAGCTCTAGGTATTTATAGCCCTGGTCTAATATAATTGTGGCCCGAGAACCGGGGTGTCCATTGATAACGATCAGCTTTGGAATATTCGTGGATGTCGGGTTACGAGTACCACTCATAATCGAGGCGGAGTTTCCTTTGTGCGGGGGAGGCTCTACCCGAAGTACAAACTGTCGACAAGCTTATAATGACCACACGGGGTCCACATGCGGGCCAAAATAATGGCCTTGGGCCTGCATCAACCGCCACCAAAATATATCCCGATAATTATTACATGGATTAAAGGGAGTTTTTTACATTACTCTTGAATTCAACATATATTAAAATTTACAATTCTAATACATGTTATACAAATCAATACCAATGCCACAATCTAAGCTTTCCTTTAAAAAGCGGCCTCTAGTGAGCGCCGTCTCGTGCACCGCTGCATGCTGAAATAGTGATCCCTCGGCCAGGGGTGAGCAAAGCCAGATGAGATAATTTCCTACATGGGTTACTCCCAACTGAGTGCACATGCATGGCGTGAACGTCACATTCAAGCCAGTTTGCATGAACTACTCGAATGTCTACATGACCCGATCCACGTATCCAGGAGTCCTCACCGATCCTCATATACCTAAAGCCGAATCTGGAAGTAAAAATATCCAGTTTTCAAAACAAAAGCTTTTGTTCTCTAAAACTCCTCTTAGAGATTCGATGAAAGTGGACTACCCTCAGGAGAATGTGTTTGGAGAACCTTCACAAAAATTCATAGGCTCCCTCGAAGCATAAATTGTTGGACATCTCCCAGCACGATTCTCCCGAAAATCATCAATTGAGAATTCTTTTCACAAACATTTTGTTATTGTTTTTCATTTTTGCATGTCATGCCTAAAGCTCCTAATAATATTCTAGGATCTTGCAGGTCATATGGAATATGATCTTGGTCAAACACATTCATGCTAATATATTCACATGCATATATATTAACATAATTAAAACACGCATAAATCGTGTTATGCGAGAATTCCACGATCAATAACACCAAATTAAAGCTCACATGGGCCTATTGTTAACTGGAACCACCAGTAATTCATTTTTTTTGAATCATTTCAGCCAAAGCAACGTTTGCGAAAAAAATAATTTTATTATCCTTATTCATGAGCAGTGAAACCGCCAGGCTCTGTTCACGACCACACAAATAGGAATTTTTCCACTCGGTTCAAAGCTTTGGAGACTGAATTTATGGCTAAAACAAGCCTCAGAACATTCCTAACCATTTACATGGATCTTAGTGATTCGTGCCACGGTAGGGTGATTCAGAATCAACAATATTTGTAGTCCTAAGTTCCTCCTCTGCTTAGTAGTCAAACTCTTCTTGATATAGCGATCTAAGGTAGGAACACGTGGATGGGTTTTCATCCTAGGAATGATTTTCATAAGTGTGAAAGGTAAGAGGCTTTCTATTTGGATTTTTGGATTTGTTTTAGCTTGATGTGAGTAGTTTGAAAACTGAATAAGCTGCAAAGGCTTAGAAGTGATGTGTGAAAAGGTAACTTTGAAGATTTAGGTCACTAACCCAGTAACATAGGGCAAACAAGTGTCCTCGGGTTTTATCCTCGCATTATGACAAGCAGCCTGGTCAAATACAACGGATCTTTGTTTAACTAGCAAACCTAACCCTAGAATCACTCTATTTGGTGAAGCCACGGAGTAACGCGTAAAAATCTCATTACTTTTCCAGTTTAAAGCCTAACATTCAACATCATTTCAGTGGCTCGTAAAGACCATCTAAAAAACCATAGTCTCTAGCAATAGTATACACTTGTATCCTAGCTTATGGTAAGTATTGGCGAATTAATGACATTAAATGGTATTCAACCCTAGTTTGAGAAGATGGGAGCCATAAATACGATGCTGTAGCATTCAACACATGAGGACAACTGTAAGCGCCCCCTGAAACAAAGCTAGCTACCTTCCTCTTCGAAAAGAAACAGCCAAGAAGCATCTCTTGAGTTGTCATCCTGGAGGGGTTGTTTGGTAGCCTAGAAAATGAGAGAAAGAGGAGAGAGAAGAGAGAAAACCAAACCCTAAATGAAAGCTGCGAAGATATTTACATAAAGTGAAAATTTGTGACTAAAGATTGTCTCCCAAGTTAGCTTCTTTTTTTCGGTTACAAAAACTATGGGGGTTTATATAGGCCACCCATTGTATGAAAATACAAGAAAGCCTAACATTTTGGCTAAAATAAGGGAAAAGGAAGTAATACACCAAAATGAAGTCAGTTTGCATTAATTACAAAGGATGACCGAATGAACAATTTCGCTAGGACGGAGCCCGATTTCGCTGGGCGGCGAGAAATTTCGCTAGGTAGCGAGTGCACGAGATAGCGAAATCGGAGAATTTCGCTGGGGCAGCAATTTCGCTAGCTAGCGAAATTTCGCTAGCAGCGAAATTTTAGGTGCGACGCGCTAGGAGCAGGTGGTTAGCGGGAGATTTTTAGGTCCTAGCCCGAGGAATTTCACAATTTCGCTAGGATTGCCAATTTCGCTATGATTGCGAATTTTAGCAATCCCGGTAGTACCGCAATCTTAACGAAATTCACGGAATTCTTTGATCTCCCCTTTGCGCCAGCTCTTTGCTCAAATCACGCACCAACTTTATCACTTTGCCTTCATTCTTTCTTTGATTTTTGGTATGTTTTGATGGGCGATCAGATAGGTTCAATCTTCATGGTTTAGCATATGTCTCGATATTGCACTCTCAAAATGCGCAAAAACACATGAAACAACCAAAAATAACCTCTAGCGACATAAGTGATACTAAGAACACCTGAACACTGCAATTGGTATAATTGGCATGATTAGTGCGCAAAAAGCACTCAAAACCTATCTGATATAGGGCTCAAAATAGTACTTTTTGGGTACTAATCACACTGACTTTGAAGCGTTATAGTCCCTTGCAATGCAAAACAAAAAAAGGAGATGCATGCGGTGATTCTCAAAAGTTTATGATTGAAAGGTTTATGTACATATAAACGGTACCTTTAAGTGAAAATTGACACCAAGTTTGAAAACCGCCATGAAAGAGCCAAAACCATACAAGAACAATTTCGGTCAATATTGGTTCCATGATTCTCAAGTGGAATTTCCACGAGAATCCTAATGGTTCTTTATGTAACGGATCGAACCAATAGAGATTGTAAAATTGTCCCTCCCCCAACCTAGCAGCAGCATGGCCTTAAAAATTTGTTGAACAACCTAGATAAGGATAGTTCACGGCTTTTCTTTCTTTATTGACTACATTTGTAGGTCTGATACTTAAAATTCGACTTCACGAAGTCGTGTAGCGGGTCCCATAGATGACTCCCAACGATTAAGGTTTAGGGCATCAGTAAAAGGATCAGCGACCACAAACTCTGAGCTTCACCCCGGACTCGAATGACTTGAAAATCAAGCACCTACAAATGGGTCAGCTCTACCCTCCACCCATGCTTGAACACTAAATCGATGACTCCCGACCAATTAGGCTTAGAGGCGTCGGGCTTCAAAGGCTTTTAAGCCATACACCCCACGAATGTGCTCGGGTTTCAAGGCAAGGCTTCACGACTTTATTTTTCTTTTTCTTCTTTTCTTTTTCTTTTTCTTTTTGCTTTTTCTTTTCTTTTCCATTTTGGAAGACTACATTGGTCTTAGTCATGGGTAACCTGAAACCTATCTGTGGGTTGCCAACATGCCTAAGACTTATGCAAAGTGAAAGGAAACAACTAATTTGACAGCCTATTGAAACAATCTGGTGTGCAGTGTGTGAATTAGCTTAAGGGAGAAATGTTCAGAGATTAAGCATGCTGGAACTGGCTGACTAAAAATTATATCGAGCAAAAATTTGTTCTAACATAAGGTGACAAAACGGGGTTTCAAATTTTCCATTTAAAAGGCAATTCAATTGTCAATTGGAAACTTGATTCATTATTCAATTGAAGCAATTCAATTGTCAGTGAGAACAAAACGATACATAAGATGGGAGGCCGCAAAAAAAGTATATGCAAAAGATGTGTATATATATCTTGAATAGCTTTTGATATAGCCAAAATAGCTAGTACATGCATACAGCTAAACATACAAAAATATCACGCCTACTATGGCTAATACATGAATCCTAATCAAAATTAGTAGGCAGTTGATAAAGCTAGTAACTATACAAAATCATAAAAGCTAACCACCTCATTTGTTGTGGTGGTGGTAGATACTGTATTTGCCCTAACAACGCAGCCAACATCCAATGATGCGGATGCTGCTGTTGTAGGCTCCTCCTCGATCCGGAACGAGGAGGACCGGGTGAGTCATAATCTGGCTGCGGCATGGGTGACAACGAGTCAACCTCACGATCTGGGCTGCTGATAATTTGCCCGATGAGCAAATAGCATCCATCGCTCCGGCTATCTCTCGAGCTGAGGCGTGAACATACTCAGGTGAATGGTGTGCAAAGTAAGATGGGCCAGGCGTATCAGCTGCAGCTGCGGATGTAGAATGTGGAGGAGGAGATGGAGGGGACAGATGCGGAGCCGGATTCCTCTGTATCTCGGGCTCAGGGGCATGCATATCGTCTCTGTGGGAGTCCTCGGCCACACCTGATGGGAGTACCTCCCTTCGAGTCTGCTGCGGAGAAGGAAAGATCTGACATAGTCATCGCTCGCTCAATTGACGGGACTAGAAGGCATCGGATCCTTCTCTCAATCCTAGGCTCCTCCGAGAATCCCAAATGCTCGGGAGCACAGAGTGGTCTGCGGCGTCAGCGGTGAGCTCTCGGCTCGGGCAGGAGCCCTTCCGGTGGACCTTCTCCTCGAGGAAATGCACATCGAGAGAGTCATCACCCATTTCAGGGACTAAACCAGTATCCCTCTGAGATCAGGTAAAGAGCCTCTAGGATGGCCCCCTCATTTGGCACATAATCTTTGCCAGCGGAAATGAGAATTTGGTCCTCAATGAGTGATCAATCGGCAGCATCGGGGAGGGGGCTGCCTCTGAAATGTACGCGGCTGTGATGTCTCGGGCAGTGTCACGGGCTTCATCTCCGTGGCCCGGGTGGGTGGGCTGAGCTGGAGCCAGCTTCCCTGCAGGATGGCCGGCGGTATACGCGGGCTGCTGCTGAGTATCTGCGCTCACGGGGACCTGGGAGCGATCATCTATAGAAGGCCCCGGCTTCGTGGACCCGGTTGCTCCACGAGATGTCATCCAGTGATAAAGCGCAGCACCACCGAGGGTAATAATCTTGTCTTTCGAGGTCATGAAGGCCGTGAGGGGAATGATCCTCAATCAACCTCATAGAATCCATGAACATGGGATCAGCCCTGTTGTTGGGACGTGTCAGAATGACTCCCGATGAAATCCCTCGAATGTAGTGCGGTATTCAGGAATGGGGTGCCACTAGAACTTGACCTCTGATCCCAGACGGGCGACAAGCGAGGCGATGATGTCGTCTCTGCAGCTAACGTGGCTGGAGATGGCGGAGGCCGGAATGAGGATGACTCACCCGGGCTTGATGCGGGCCGCAGAGGCCGGGCCCTCCCCAGCGCTGTTGTGGTACGGTGTGGGGCCGGATCCCATCAGTGCTCCCGATATCGTCGAGGCCCTGAGGCTCCTCAGTGCGCCTCGGGGACCGGTGATCGTGCGGAGGCCCGGGGCCGGGCTGGGACCTCCTTCAGTGTCTTGAATCGACACGTAGTAGAAGAAGTAGGTTCCCACCACAAATGCGAACCATAGCGGAATCCTAATAAAACCTTTGGAAGGGCTCTGGCGATGAAAATGTAACTAAGGCTGCTATCATGACTGATCCCGAGGAACTGCTGGCGACCAAGTGAGTCACTCTAGATAGAACAATGACTCGAGAGGGCTCGCTCGCTATAGCTCACACCGGCTCTGTAATGCGAGACAAGGCTCGGTGGGTGACTGCTGGGGGCGACGAGCTTCATTTGAACCGTGGTGTGAGCCGCGGTGAGGGCTCGGCGGTGGCTGCGATGAGCAGATGACATGGGCGGCTCGCGGCTGGAATACGGGATGTGGTCGGAGGTAGCTGTGGTGCAGCCGGGCTCGGGGCGGCGGCTGGTGGGCCGGGGCGTGGCTCTGGGCTGCGGTGATGCTTGAGCGAGGGCGATGGGGCTGGTGGCTGGCTTGATGGGAGAATATGAAATGACTAAATGATTAACCTCCATCTTATAGGACTAATGGGCGCCAGAAGAGTCCCGATTCCACCATTTTTCGCTATAATAAGCGAATTTGGGCTCGACCTCCATCTCATACATAATTAAAAGAATTTAGATTAAATATTAGTAATATATTAAATAAAAATTATTATAATAAAATTTGTATATGATACTATAATTAAAATTTAATACAAAGTACTATAATATATAGATAAAGTTACTAAAAAGGGAAAGCTTCTAATTTAGGAAACTTTCTAAAAAATAACTAAAATTATTGAAATTGACTAAATTAAAATAAAAACCAAAATTTATTGAACTGCAATTTGGTTTGTGAGAACACCAAATCAGCTCAATTTCAAAAATTTACTCGAGGGAGGAGTCGAGGAGAATGATCTCCTCAACCTACTTATGATGCTTTCGGCGACTCCATGGTGTTGGGTGCCCAATTGTTGACTTGGTCCTCACTGATGGATTCTGACTTGGTCAATTGCCTTGCAGTGGGTGTTGATGGCAGGACCAAAATCTCTTCTTCACTTTGGTTGGCTATATCCTGCAATTCTTGGTCATTCAGCTTCCCTGCATCCTGACACACGGAACATACTCCATCAGGCACTTGATTTTCAGTTTCTTCCAATTTGTGTTTGTTGTTCAAATGAAATATGTTCGACTCGAGTCATGTTACCAAAGCGTAAGTTGCATGACTCCGTTTGTCTGATGATGATTGCCCAGGCGTGGCGAAATGGTCTTCCTAAGATGATTGGCACATGATTAGGTTCATTTGCAATTGGCTCAGTGTCAAGCACTACAAAATCCACTGGGTAGTAGAATTTGTCTATTTTCACTAAGACATCCTCAACTATCCCCTTTGGGATTTTTACTGATCTATCGGCCAATGATAGTGTGATGTTAGTAGGTTTAAGTTCACTGAGCCTAATTGCTTGTACCGCGAGAATACGTAGGTTCGCAGCGGCTCCACTACGTCAAACGTGACACATCTGTCACGATTCCACCGATATTGACTGAAATTGTGGGAGATCACGGATCATTGTATTTGACGGGGTTCTTGCTGGATTATAAGCCTTGACTTGTTCGCTAAATACCTAATCCCTTCTTAATTGTGCAAAGATCTTCAAAATTTTGCATGTGCAGCACTTGTTTGATTATGTCCAAAAGAGGTATGTTGACCTTCACCTGCCTAGACTTCTAAGATACCCGTCAGCACTGCCTCTTCGCTTCTGGGCACTGGGTGGAAACGAGGTGGCATTTGCAAAGGTTTCATTGAATCCTCCTTCAGAAAATATGTTCTCGCTCTAATTCCTTCTCCGTCTCGGTTTCTTCAAATGTGTTTGGGCATGGGCACCAACCTCTTTCCACTGTGGTGATTATAGCCTTCACTCTCATCCATTCCTCGAATTGTCTGGAGATGATCCTACCTCATGGATTCCCTTTTCAGTTGGCACGGTTGGGAAAGGAACCTTCCTCTTTCTTGTACCTCCAGCAACTTGTTGATCTTGGTGATTGAATATCAGAGGTTATCAATTTTCGTCTGTGCTGTTTCCTAGCCCATCTATTCTCTTGTTCAAGAACTTTCTACAAGATCAACTTTTCAGGCATTGCATTAATTCCGCTTCTTCCAGCACAGTTGCCTACCACCTTACTCAAATTTAAATGGCTGTTCCACAGAGATGAGGATGGTGGTGATTGTGGTTGATATTGGGAACCAAACTGTGGCTTTGGCACCCTGAGGTACATACAAAGGGGTGTGAGCAGCTTCCGTGAGTTGTTAGTGATTCCTCCAATTGGAATCGTAGGTATTTCCATATGTGGGCATTGTGTTGTGGTGGCTTGTATCATCTCACAAGATTTTGCACATTCGACATCAAATCCTTTCATTGAAAGGCATATAGACATCGTTTCACTCTGATGTACAGAGATTGGAAATCAAGTGGATTAGCTTTCATAAGTAGATTTTCTACCACCGCCCGCACTTCATGGAGCCTTTTTTCCTTTCAAGCTCCTCTACCTTCCTAGCTAAGGTTGAAATTCTAGCTTTCATTTCTATGTCCTCTGGCAGTGTATAAATCCCTCCCCTAGGGTTGGCTGAGGGCCTCATTGTTTCCATTTCCCTAGGGTTTGGCTCATCCCAACCCTTAGAAGTTTCAGCCACATAGTTTAAAAAATCCATGGCTTCATCAGGATGCTTACTCAGAAAGTCTCCTCCACATGAGCCTAAAGTCGCTCATGGCAGGAGACATACCACCATAGAAATATTTACCAAAGATCCATGTATCAAACCCATGGTGTGGGCACACCGATGACCTCCATAATCTCTCCCAACACCGATAAACCTTCACCATCTTCTGAAAGGTAAAGGTATAAATTTGTCTTTTCAAATTTGCTGGGTCTTATGAGCACCGAAGAACTTCTTTAGAATTCCCGCCCGTAGCTCACCTCACTTCTAATGGTTCTAGCCCTCAAGAGTTTAGCCAAATCTTGGCCTCTCATTCCTTAGGGTCAGTGGAAATGCTTCAGCTTAAGCAAATCCATGTCCATCATTCCTTCCTTAAAGGTAGTATACCAAATCCCTAATATGAGTGTATGATTTTCATTTTCCATACCATGATATGTGGGGAGTAGGGGTACCAAGTAAGGCCTCACTGCTACATCTTCAGCAGGAGGTATAATGCAGGAGGGGGCACTAACCCTAGGAGGGTGGATGTGAATCCTCATGGTTCTATAGGCAGTTGGATTCATTTGGGGCCCTTGCTGACTCTGCTGTTCTTCAGGTAGTGGATCCATGGTATCTGTGTGTACACTGACTTCACTGCTTTGGTCAATTTGTGTACTGATTCTCTGCAGTCTACCTGAAGTGTCTCTATCCCACTGGAGCATAAACACCTGTTACACAATTTCAGAGACAACAAAGAGCACCAACAAACTTTCAAAAAGGGTTATTGTTAACTAAAATAAAACTGATCAGATATAAAAACAAAAACAAGGCGCTATCGCAAAGTGATGAACACTTGCAAGCACAAAGAACTCGGAATACAAAAAGAATTAAAAGGTCACCTTCACTGTGAATGCGACGCAAGTACACTCTCAACTTATCAAACGTAGTTTGGCACCATCCCCTATGAACTGCGCCTACGGATTCGTGCCACTGCAGGGCGATTCTAATCAACAATATTTGTAGTCCTGTTCCTCCTAACGCCGTAGTCAAGCTAATGCAAAGATAGCCAGCTTCAGTCGAACACGGATGGGTTTTCATTCTAGGAATGATTTGCATAAGTCTGAAAAGGTAAGGCTTTGTTTGGATTTTTGATTTGTTTCAAAAACAAGGAGTAGTTTGAAAACTAAATAACCTGTGAAGACTGAAGTGATGTGTGAAAAGGTAACTTTGAAGATTTAGGTCACTGCTAACTTGATAACATAGGCAAACAAGGCCTCTGCTTTATCCTCGCATTATGACAAGCAACTCCATAGTCCAAGCCATAACCTGATTTTGTTTAACTAGCAAACCTAACCCTGTGAATCACTCCTATCTGAAATAACACAGTAACATGCATCTACAACCCTTTCATGAACCTCAACATTCAACATCATTTCAAAGGGCTCGTAAAGACCATCTAAAACTACGCTGGTATCTAACAATAAGTATATTAATCGTATCCTAAAGCATGGTAAGTATTGGCCAAATTAATGACATTAAAATGATATTCAACCCTAGTTTGAGAAGATGTGGAGCCATAAATACAAGATTTGTAGCATTCAACACATGAGGACAACCTCAGAATCATTCCACAACCAAGCTAGCTACCTT
Source organism: Tetrastigma voinierianum (assembly GCA_016808115.1). NCBI lineage: Eukaryota > Viridiplantae > Streptophyta > Magnoliopsida > Vitales > Vitaceae > Tetrastigma > Tetrastigma voinierianum. The sequence goes on along the minus strand of JAEQBH010007853.1, from coordinate 33,033 downwards.
CCTTCAAAGAAAAGAGGCGAGGCCAAGCATCTCGAGTTGTCATCCTCAAGAGGGGTGTTTGGTAGCCTAGAAATTGAGAGAAAGAGGAGAGAGAAGAAAGAAAACCAAACCCTAAATGAAAGCCGCTAAGATATTTGGCATAAAGTGAAAAATTTGTGACTAAAGATCAGCTCCCAAGTTAGCTTCTTTGCTACAAAACTACGTTGGTTTACATAAGCCACCCATCAGATGAAAATACAAGAAAGCCTAACATTTCGCTAAAATAAGGGACAAGGAAGTAATACACCAAAATGAAGCCCAGCTTGCATTAATTACAAAGGATGATACAAGTGCATAATTTCGTTTAGGACAGCCAATTCCTCGCTTAGGTAATAAATTTCGCTAGCTTAACAAATTTTTGCGATAATAAACCGCATTTTTCGTCAGAATGTTGGTTAGCTTAAATTTTAGGTCTAAATGAATCAAAGATTGCTAAATTTTCGCTATGATTGCATTCTTTCACATCCCAAATGTAAATTTTCGCAACTTGTAGCTGAAATTCTCGAATTGCCGACTTCCACCGCACGGCTCACGCCCAATACGCACCAACTTTTATCACTCGCTTTCATTCTTTCTTTTGATTTTTGGTATGTTCATGGTCACGAATGGGTTCAATCTTCATTGTTTAGCATATGTCTCGATATCAGACTCTCAAAGTACGCAAAAACCTCGCAAAACAACCACACAAAAAATAACCTCTAAACGACATAAGTGATAACAAGAACACCGAACACCGCACCGGGTATAATCGGGTATGATTGCGCAAAAAGCACCAAACCTATCCGACATGTGGCCTGCATTAGTACTTTTCGGGCAATTCAATCACTAGAAAGATTAACGCAAGCAGGAAGATCCCCACTGGAGTTGCCTAACTCCACCAACCTGCGCTCAATGCCGCAGTCTCTCACCCTGCAGGAACAATCTCTCTCTTCATTCGTCTAAAACCGACTGGCCCGATCGCCTAATCTCAGAGAGAAGTCACTCCCTCTCTCACTAAAAACTCGGAAAACTGGTACCGCACCAAAAACCCCACGTCTGCTGGGTCTGAGAAGAAGACCATCATTCAACTTTGTCTTTTTCCTCAACAATTTATTTAATTCCCATCATGTCCCTTCTTCTTCACATTTTACACTCTAAGACTATCTATGTCGTCCGTTTCCATCCTCTCTCTACTCATGCAACATGTGTCACATGAGTACATGTAGTGGGTGACTTTTGTCACATCACATGTCTCTCAAACTCGTTTTAAGGCACCCAATACTCGGTGCCTCAAAAAACGTGAAATTCCGACTGTCTCGGAATTTGACGTGGTAGCTAGATTTCGCGAGACGATTCCAACGATGAAGTGTGTTTCGTCATCCGAGATCTAGAAAAATTTCAGATTTTTACCAAAATTATGATTTTGCCCTTTTTTTGAAAATTGGAATTTTCTCGGGTCTTACATCTTCTCAGATGAGACTGGCAAGGGTTCACACAGATCGATTTAAGAGAGGAGATTCTCTGTGCAAATTAATTCCATCTCGATTTGCATGTGCATCCAGTGGCATGGAAGAGGGGATCTTCTGCCGCCAATACTATCGAGTAACAAGAGACATCGCAGGACTTCACTCGACCGACGCCTCACGCGTCGCCAGGTTAAGGCTAAGACTGCAAGACAAAATAGGCTACTTAAGCCATCGAGGTGGTCGAGTGAAGGGAGCACGTCACAATGGATTTCAGACCCACTTCACACGCAATCAGCAGTGACATGATGCTGCATGGCATAGGGACCGACTGCTGACACATTTTCTAATCGTATGATGACCTTCTGCTATCAGAGAGACTCGTGGTTGCATATCCAAGTGATCGGTCCGAATTAAGCTACGGAGCACCAGATCCATGTTGTCGATGCAGACCGAGGTTTACACCGCACTTTGGAAGAGCTCCGTGCCAGCGGGCACACGTCGATCATGATACAAATTTTCCACCCACGCATTGCATGGTCGGCTAGAGAGGACCATGTACGCAGTTGCAGGGACACGTCGCGAGCACGCGTCCCGCATCACAAGGGCAAGGAAGAGCATTTTCCTATAGGGAATTTCGCCTACAACAAAGCAGCCAGCGAGCATACGAATGGCACCATACGGTACTGTGGCCGGGTGGCCATGTATCATCGATATGTCGACCGAGAAGGGAGAGAGCCCATCAATCGGTCCCGACGACCAGAGACACCTCCTGGGAAGGTGAGCTTGATATGACAACGCCTCTCACGGCCGTGAGCCTGCGGCGTAAGAGCTTTGCGTCATGTACGACGCCGACCCCAGAGTTCACAGGAGATCACGCCTTCTCAAGGTGATGCCTAAGAGAGGAGTGGTCAGTTCTAAGCAGTTTAGGAAGCTATCGCGAGGTTTATTAGACCCTTCGAGATACTGAGAGAGTAGGCACAGAAGGCGCATTCAATTGGCTTTACCGCCCAAAGATGTCGTGTCCATGAGGTATTTCACGCTCCATGCCTGCAGGTACACCCGTGATCCAAACTTCATGTAAATGGATCGTGGCAGATCGAGGCCGATACCTGACGGGACCGCCGATGGCGGACCAGCATTATGATAGCCAGATCAGCCACACAAGACCCGAGAAGCCAGAGGGTGCTACAAAAGATCACACCGTGGAGTGGAGGAGTCAACGGCTGAGCCGCATGACACGACGCGCCATCTATCCCTTCGCTTAGTGGGATGAAGGTACATATTTAGCTCTTAACACTTAAACGACTAGTTTACATGCTGCATGTCATAGTGCACGTTGCATATGCATGATTTGTTGTGATTGTAATGGAATTTCGACTAAATTCTTTAAGGAGGAGAATGTGAAACCTGAGAAAATTCTAATTTTCTCTAGTGGTAAATGGTAATTTGGTCAAAATCCCAATTTTTCAGATCTTGGATTTACCTAAACTGACTTCACCGCTGGAATCGTCTTACTAGATCTAGCTACCACGCTGAATTCGAGACACCTGCACTTCTTACCTTCAGCACCAGTGCTCCAGCGCCGATACGCCTCAGGAGAGCCATGTAATGTGACAAAGTCCCTACTACATGTACTCATGTGACACATGTTGCATAAGGTGCTGGTATGATAGGTATAAATTACTTAGATTAAGCCAAATGTCAAAGAGCCCTAAAGTCAAACCAAAGGGACACAAGGAATTATGAAAAGAATTAAAAGAAAAGAAAAGAAAGCCTTCTTACTCCATTTCGGGCAAAAGGTTAAGGACAAACCTGGCTTAGTAGAGAAAGACCAACTTCTCTCTGCATTTCCGCTTAATCGTCTGTCAGAGGCCAAGAAGCCAAAAGCTGGATCTACGCTACAAGCGGCTACACGTAATATCGATTTTCAGGAGTTTCCTCGACAACCCACAGGGTGGTCTTTTCCTCGATTTATTCTTCTACAAGTTTGCCATTTTAGAATTGATGAGGATTTATTAAGGCCTGGATGGTTGTGTTTTCGGTCTCAAAATATTTGGACCGAGTGAAGAAAATCCCTAATGTGGTCGTGAACAGTGACGAGACCTAGGGTTTCACTGTTCACGTGATTTCATGCGTGTGATTCAGGTGTTGCCTGGGTGATTCAAAATGAATTGCTTGAATTTGCTATTAGCCCAAGGAGCTAATTTTGGTGTTATTGCTATGAATTGAATAACATGATGTTGTGAGTTAATTTATGTTAGTATATGCATGGTTTATATATTAACATTAATTGTTTGGAAATGGCATAATGCATTCCATATGCACTGGGGCACCCTAGAATGGTAGGCGTGAGTGCATGACATGAAAGAAATTAAAAAGGAAAATGGCTATAAAGGAATTTCACCCAAGATTTTTCTGAATTGCTGAGATTGTCCAACAATTCACGCCTGAGGGCCATGAATCGCTTTGGAGAGTTATCCAACAAATTCGCTTCTGGAGGGTCAGTTCAATATATTTACCGAAACACAGAAGACGCTTTTCGAAAAACAAAAGCCTTTGTTTTGAAAACAAAGATTTTTCTCACATTCGCTTAGGCATGTGAGGGAGTTTCCAGAGGACTCGAGACATGGATTGGGCATGTAGACATTCAAGCAGGATCATGCATTGCCAATGTGTCTGGGTTGCCATTACTTGCGCACTTAGGTTGAGTAACCCATGTAAAGAGATTATCATCATCGGGTATCAGCCACCCTCGTTTAGGGAACATTTATTTCATGTACAAGAGTGTTCGGAAGACGCACGCTCACTGTGAGGCCGATTTTCGAAGAAAGCCTGATTTTGCTTTGATATCTGTAAAACATGTATTGTAACTCTTAATTTTGATATATGTTTCGTTAAGAGTAATGTAATAATTCTCAACTATTGTAATATAGTTATTAGATATTTGGTGAGTATGATGTGCAGCCAATGTGGCCATTTTACCTATTTTACTGTATGTGGACCCTAAGTGTGGTCATTGTACAATATGTGACAGTTATTCGGGGTAAGAGCCCCCAGACAAAGGAGACTCGTCATTTTCATATTAAATCTCGTCCTCATAAAGTAGACGGAGTGGTGTCGAAGCTACTGACACCCATAAATTCTCCTCGCTGCCGACCTGCCATCAATGGACCCCCGGATGTGGCGCACATCGGGGCTATTAGAAGGGTGACCCTCCTTCCTCTTACCAGTACCCGCATCTGTGATACTCTTAGCATCAGCTATCTCACCCTACGGCCATGGTCAGCCCTAACCATAAAGATCCATATTCAGAAGAGTAGTCCCACACCTCGCCCGACGGACACCTCAAACCATCCCTCAAATCTCCTCACCTTGGCCGCATCCGTGGGCCACAGTCACATGCAAAATGGGCTACCAAGAAATCCCAATGTTATGCACTATCACTTTCATGTCTCCCCGTACAAGTCTAGGAACTCTGCCTCGACATGCCCGGGAAGACTGAAAGAACTTCGCTTCATAAAGAGCTCTCTCAAATCTACCTGCCATCGCTCCACATTTCTGGAGGTCTTCACCCAATCCTACCATATCAGGGATTCACCCACTAGCTGAAAAGCCGCTAGCCAAATCCGTGTAGTAGCGGAGGTGATCTCCATGGCCTCCAATACCCTCTCAACTGGCCGAAACCAATGGTCGTGGGCTTACCAATAGGTCCCTCCTTCCCAATGTCGTGATGACGTGGCCTAAACCTCCGGAGGTTACTCTCATGCCTCGACCCCGGCTACACCACCATACAATAATGGGGATCGTAGCCGCCCATGGTTCCAGCAAAGCTCCGTGGGTCAAAAACAGTAACTACACATACCAGGATCGACCTTCTACGTCCCGTCTGAGACTACCATCTACACCTGTCAAGCACTAAATTTGAGATTTCTTATGCCACAAGTCATTAGTGATGCATGATGCTAACACTAATAAATAGCAGTTCCCAAACTCCTATGATCATGCTTTCTAACTCTAGTGTTCTTTGTTTTCCATATATATCAAATCATGCATAAATGCACACAACATGTTATACACCACAAAGCACACATAAAAACACAATGCATGCAAGTGTTCTAACTCTTCCGGATCGCCTAGGTAATCACATACCTAAACCCCACATCGAGCCGTGATGCTTCATACGCACACACCTAATGACCATGCCTAAACCCATGTCCTCAAGCCCGTGCAATTTCAGCATCTACGCTCCGATACCGCCCGCGATACTCCTCAGGACCATTACCCGATCCACTGCCTGGCCACGACCGCTTTTAACGGAAGGAAAATGTGGGTCGATTAATTTGCAGTCCTCGAGGAGGACGCTTTTCTTGGAGTCGCCACTTACTTTTTGTTGTTATTTTATAAAGGGGAAAACCAAGCAAGAACAAAAACCCCAATGACTCCAATATGGAAAACGGCTCAGAAACTAGATTTCGGGTCCGGGGTCGTTACCTATCGAGAAGGTACTCATATGAGGTGGTACCCTCCAGTCTTAACTCTACCTCAACTCAGTGAATCGGGTATGTAGGAGCATATGGTTCACATATCGATAGTCTCCAGTTAAACACAAATCTTAGGATCAGACCAACCTAATCGTATCTAGCACGCTTAAAAACACTCAACCAAAAGGCAAATGGCGGTGACTGTGGTCCCCGGTCATCTAGCTACATCAAAGGTTAGCCAACAAACATGCTATGCATGCCACCAACACAAAGCATCTATGTGAAATTCATTACCCAACATTAAAGCATGATACCGTGGTCCTCGTACCAAGCAACATACGGTGTCGCAAAAACTCAAAGGCATCACAATTGTCAAAATCCAAACACCATGCACGATATGAACACAAATACTAACGCCTAAGCATGTACTCCGAGGTCCCTAGCCATGCACAAAGTGGACCCAGAGGGTAACAATACATCATACATCATGCATTTAAAATCAAATATTTGATCCCATATCAAGTTAAAGGAAGCAGGTCGGAAGAAGACATAAGTGGTTCGTATAATTTTTAAGACACATTCCCTTTTAAAATCCCACAAATCAAACCACTCTACAAATCCCACATTGCCCACTACCCCATTTTGTTCGGGGTAAACCGAGATCAACCTAGACCCTAAAGTCTGCCTTAAAGGGGCCCTTGGGGCAACTAAGAGCACACCATAATAGGCATTCGAGACCTAACATGCTAAAATAGGCCGCCCATGAGCCGCCTCACACAACCGTTGAATCTGCCAAATAAGTCCAAACGATTGAGAAAAAATTATGAAACTTTGTCAGAAACCTCACAGACTCAGGAATCTAATGAGTCAGACGGAGTGCAATTAATTCGAATGACCAAGAACCAATACAAACAGCTAGCATCTAAACTCACTGCTCTAAAAACCTAACCCAATGAACCGGCTGGTTCGGTTTCCCAATCAGTCCAGATGATTGAGAAAAGATTTCAAAAAATTTCAGAACCATCCTTATAAAGTCAGGAATTCAAAAATACAAACAGAGTGCAATTCCAACTCCGAATGACCAAAAACCAACACAACTAACGCAAACTACCCAAACTGCCATTCCAGCAAACCGAACCTAATGAACCGGATGGTTCGATTTCCCAACCGGTCCAGAAAGTTGAGAAAAGATTTTAAAAAATTTCAGAACCATCCTTATAAAGTCAGGAATTCAAAAAGACAAACAGAGTGAAATTCTGACTCCAAATGACCAAGAACCAACACAAATAACGCAAACTACCCAAACTGTCGTTCCTGCAAACCTAACCTAATGAACCGGCTGGTTTGGTTTCCCAACCAGTCCATCCCGATGAGAGAGGCTCTAAAATTTTTTCAGAACCTTCCTAAAAGAGTCAGGAATCTAAAACAACGGGTGATCATTCTCGTGCCTGATGAGTGAGAACCAAACCAAAACAAAGCAAACTACCCAAACTGCCGTCTCAACCTAACCTAATGAATGTGATTGATCTGTTTCTCCAACCAGTCCATCCCGCTGAGAGAGTTCTGTGATTTTTTCGAACCTTCCTAAAAATAGCGTCAGGAATCTAAACAACGTGATCGATTCTCAAATGGATGAGTGAGAAACAACCAAAACAAAGCAACCACCAAACTGCCATTCCGCAAACCTAATCCCACCGAACCTATTGATCTGGTTTCCCAACCAATCCATCCCATTGAGAGAGAGACTTCAAAATTTTTAGAACCTCCTAAAAGAGTCAGCACCAACAAACAAACGGTGATCACTCAGCTTCGGATGAGTGAGAACCAACCAAACAAACCGTTGTTCTCTAAAACCTAGACTGCCCAGCAGAAACTGTTGAACCGGCTCTCACGTATGAGCTTGAAAACCGGTTCAAATGGTTGAGGAGAAACCTCAAATTTGATCAGAATGTCTCTTCAAGAATAGAGTGGAGCCAGGATCTATTTCTTACCTCTTCCACGAAACGCAGAAAAGAAACCAAGCTAAGATCCAAGGTAATTAGGCAAACGTATGCTTGAGCCTTAAAAGTGTCCCTCCAAAGGTCCTTCCACTTTGGATCTTTCTCTCCTTTACTCATTCCCCACCCAGCCTTTGAGCCTACCTGGTGCTTCCACCAAGCTTTGAAAAGTATCAACTGGCCTTTCTAACCCTTCCCCAGCTTAACTCCCTCTCCTCACTTCCATGCAAGCCGAATATCTTAAGTTTTCGCTTGTTTCACCACCAAGTATCCATATTGACCATGGTGGGGCTGCATAAACTTAAGCCAAGGCCCAAATGGACCCACAACACTGCCCATGGTCGAGTCAGGTTTATGGGCCCGAACCATATAGGATTTGGGGCTCCAAAATCACAAAAATTGTGGCTCCACACAAGTCGCCCGACTAACCTGGGCTGGAACCATGCCAACCGGGCCCATCCGATTGAGGAAAACGCGAAATTTTCGATAGAATGCCCCTGGGTTATCAAGGAGACTAAAAAAATGGTGCACCATTCCAAGTCTTAATGAGGGAGATAGACTAAAACAAGAGGAGTGCTTTCACCAAAAATCACCCAAAAACAAAGGTTGTATACGACGCTCAAGGAACTACCAACCGATTATTAAACGGCTGAAAAAATAATGAATTTTTAACATAAATCTCCTTAGCGAATAAGGAATCCAACAAAACAAATAGTGAACGATTCTGAGTTTGGACCAAGGAGATACGATCAAAACAAGTTCAAGTGCTCGACCTAATATACTCTAATAAACTTTGATCGAGCTAAACCCGAGGGGCCCCACTTGCTTCCTATAGCATGATGCCAATAATTAAAAAATAAGCCATGATGACACTCTAAAGTGAACTACATACGCACTCAACGGACAACATACATGCCCACCCGAGGCTCGGGAGAGATTTAATTATGCCTAAAAGGGCCCTAATGAAAGAGAGTGAGAACGATAGTGTGACACCCATAGATAAATGCAAGTGTTTGAGGCAAATTGAGGGTCTACAACATGCCCCTCTTCGTAGAGTGCATGAATGAAAGAATCGTGTGCGAAGTGCAAGCGATGCAAGAGTGAAATGAACTCTAGTGAAGAACCAAGATGACCAACAATTTTTCTCCCTTACTATGTCGATAAATCAAAGCACACACACAAAATTTACAACATCTATACCATGACTATTAATTAATCCTCAAAGAACCTTGCCATAAAACTTGTTTCGACATTATAATACGAAACAGTAATCTCTAATGAGTCATTTTCAAGCCCTATTTACCTATACCGTTAAGTGCACGTGTCAACTAGTAATAAATGGATTTAAGTCTGATATCGATCCCACGTAGATCTCAAGAATTTTAAATCAACTACCCTACTTACTCAAGCTCCATACTATTCGACCATAAAATGATATGAATCCAAAGATTAAGGCGCTGGAAAATTAAATGAACATAAGAAAATAATCGTATGAAAAAATAAACTTGAATATAAAGAATAAAGAACAAGTGATAGTTAGAAAATGATCATCAATTGAATAGTAATTGCTTAGAGAACACATTAAGATCACTGCTATTGTGAAGAATCAATTCGGGCCGTAACTCGTAAATTTTTCTCGTGAATTTTCGCTTCGAATCATCTAAGGCTAAAGTGTATCACCGATCTCTCCAAACTTCACCTTTCATCACTTTGACCCATTCCTCGATCACAAATGGAATTAGATAACTACTTTTAACAAGGACATCCTAACCCCGGGTATTTTTCTTGCAATACTTCATACCCATTTTGTGGACTATAAACTCCACTCCCGTTATCCGTCACAAGGATACATACACTTCGTATCGCTTTCCTAAATTAGACAGATCACCCATTCCTGATTAGATCTCGCCTAACACCCGAATGGCATCACTATCCGACCGTAGGTGAACTCTTCGTTGCTTAAATGGATAACTCGCTCGACTCTGGCCTCGATTTCAAGCGAGAAGAGGATTTATCCAAGAAACTTACAAAGCACAACCGATCAAAATAGCGGTGTTAATATTACCTTAAAGAGATGTTCATAGCTCCTGTGAATGTCTTCTCTGTGGTCACTCAGAGGACCTCTCAAATCTAACAATGAAACAAATCTGGGACGGTATAAGAAATCGTATATTCGCACGTAAACTTTAATCCTAAATCAGAATAAATTATAAACCAAATTTGCGATTTGTCGGGAAATAACAAATGGAAAGATAAGCTCGATAATACATTCATATAATGGAAGTCGGGTTCCTTGATTACCGACTACACGCCGGCAAAGATTCTCCGATCATAAGAATAATCGCATTTCGAAACTGATAGAACTAATTCCGTGTACCTCGTCAACTTCAACTTTCAGCAAATAATTTGAAAGCAAAATTAAATTCTCAGATTCGGGCCTTCTTCAAAGATTACATCCAATTCCAAAATGGCAAAAATAATTGGTATGAAAAACTGACCACTCTAAAAACGACTTTAAACATAAAATAAAGGAAGAAACAAAAGAAAACTAGTGGGTCGAGCACGCAACTATCCGCATTCCTCTCAGACGTGGGTCGCTGCCGCTTTCAACGAGCCGATACCATGCATTTGATAGGTTTTCCAACAATACCCTAATCCCAATGTGTAGTTCGCAGGATTTTAGCAACCAGCCTGCCATCGCCCCAGCTCCGCCTCACTCGTCGCTGGATCGAACCTACGTCGCGACATCGACTCTTAAAGTTCGCTTCCATGAACTCGCTCGCTCATGTTGTCACGACACCAATCTTATGCCCTCAGAGGTTTCGCGATCGCTTATGATGTCGCCGATCATGGCTCACGCGACTATCCATTCTAGTCCTTGCGCCTTCAATGGCTCGTTTCCTCGATGTCGCGACATCGTGATGTTGTCACACGGGCTCAAGTCTCCTCGCACTTCCACTAGTCAGTCATGATGTCGCCGGCACATCAACCTCTTACCGCCTCGCTGGTCTCACTCACCTTCTCGATGTCGCTGACGCCGATGTCTTCACGCTGACTTCCACTTCGCCGTCATCACCGCCTTCATCCGATAAACGCTGGATGTCGACATCAATCTTCGTCATGCATATCATCTTAATGAACCACAGTTTCAATCGTCGCCGATGCCGTCGCGACATCAATATCTTCACGCAACATCTCCTTATGGTTCTCGCATCTCTTTGATCTGGTTGTTCTTGATGTCACGACATCAACTCTTGTAGCGCACTTCACTTTATGCGAAGCTTCAACCTTCATCGAAGCGTTTTGTCGCGATTTCGATCTCGTCGACATCGCCTTATGGTCAGCCTTCATCATGGTTTTCCGAGGTCGTGACTCACTCCTCTAGCTCCCCGTTTACCCTTCACCGCTTATCGTATTTACCGTCAGACCATCAAATTCTTCACTTTCTGTGTCACGACCTCGTAATCGACTGTAAACTCAAATCGCACAACGATCACATTTTTTTTACTGGCTTCACATCTGGTCTCGCACTTTTCTCCACTTATTGTCAGATTTTTCTAATTTCTTTCTTTCTTTTCCGCACAACAATTTATGAGTTTCTTCTATATCAGATATTATTTATTCATTTCTAGATGAAAATCAAATGTAAAATGGACTAAAAATAGATGACTTTTAAGCTCATCAAACTCTCAACTTGAAGTTTTCATTGGTCTCAAGCAAAGAAAAGAGTAATTGTCATTCCTCAAACAAAATAATTTTTAAGGACATTTTTCTGATTATTCTGCGCTTCATCTAATGACCGCAATGCAAGGTATGCAAAATTCTTCGTACATTTAGCTTTAAGTCAGTTCAAGGTTGGTCTCTACTCTTTATGTTATGCAAACTATCATGTTGAAATTGTTTTACAAACAATATACTCATTGGATCACATTTGAATAATGAATTAAATTCCTTTCTCAATTTATGGATGATCTTTAACTCCTAAAAGTTCTTCCTGGTGCTGATTGTTCCTTTCTTCCAAATTCCATAGGCTTGTTTTCATATTGATCTCCACTAATGTAAGGTGGTCGGCCTTCGAGGATCAATCAGGTCTTTTGGAGAAAAAACTATATTGTGAGGCTTGGGTAATGGGTAGGATGGAAGGAATTTTTAGAGTTAGATCACCCAGACATTTTCTTCTCTTCTACCACTTCTTTCTTATAGTTTCTCTAGTAAACTCCCCTAAACTTCATGTTTGGGATATCTCTTTGATTTCTTCGTTTCAGAACTGTATTCCCCCTATTTTACTCTTATAATTTCACTGAGGAATTTCCTTAGTTTGCTACCACTAAGGAATCTTTGCAATGTTTTAACTTTTGGACTTTCTAACACTCTTGCGAACTTTGGGTTAAGTAACTCCCATACCAGATAGCGATGGGGTACTAGGTGTTCAAACACCCCTAAGAACTTAATTTGTTGAGAGAGTTGGGCCACAAGATAAAACTCATCCCTAGAAGCCTTCTTTTACCTTGCATTTTACGCTCTTTGCCTTTTTTTCTTTTCATTCCTTTTGAGTTCCTCAAAATATAAACTCCCAAACTGTTCTTTCTTCCTCTTTGAATTCCAGAATTGTCGTAGGTTCTTTACTGAAGGATTGATGTCTTAAGATGAGTTAGGGTTTCCATTGGTACATTTTTAAAAATGGCTTGTTGGCTTCAATTACGGAACTACGCATATGCCTCGCATATGAATAGGGATAGCTAGAATAGCTCAAACTATCAGAATGGCTGCATCATTTCTTGTCCATTGTATCACCCTGATTTCGCCTCAATCAATAATCTAACAAATTCTAGAATGGATTTATCAAATGTGACTAGCTATAAGAAGTGTCTTGACCCACATTTTTTATTTATGAGTAGTTAAGTTAATTGATATTCATGAGGTTCCTTGACTTGCGTTCCTGCTTACAAACTCAAAATATGTTTCATTCCATCTGTTGTATTACCTTCCTCCTAATCACGGACTTATCGATTAAATATAAGTAATTTTTTTTTTTACCTTGTTTTCCAATTAAACTAGATGCATTTTGTCCTTGTGCCTTAATTTTTCTCATTTCAGCTTACTCTACTCTAGCTGCTTCATTCAATTTAGATAATGTCTCAGCAGTTTTATTACTGGAACTATTTCCTACTTTGATTTCTAATCATTCAACCCGCAAGCTCAACCTGACATTGAACGATCGAATGCAAAATAGTACACAACAATTCCATTTAACTTTCTCATTTTATTTCTGATTGATTTTCAACTGTTGGATACACAGTATGGGAGGAGGATGGTATTGAAAGGTTAGGTAAGGAGAATGTCTATTTCTTCTTTTTGGACGAGGTGGCAAAAAAGAAATATCGGGGTGCAGGTAAGTGTTCAAATGAGGCTGGGAATGAAGGGGCTTCATTTCCTTCTTTCCCTTTCTCTTCTTAGTTTCCCTCTCAAGTTACTATTCAATGACAATCTCATTAGAATCAACTTTCTTGTTCAGTACATCTTGTCTCTTCCCCAAGCCATTCATTGTGTTCTCCATTTATGTCATGACTTCGAGAATTTAGAAAGATTGTTGTTAATCAAATCTAAATTTTCGACCATTCTTTACGCACGCAGGATTCGACCTCCCATTTGCTTTTGTCTCTCTCTCATTCAGTTTTGTTTCCTAGCTCCTTCGCTAGAGATTTGTAGTAATTTGAAACCCTTTATCTGCTCCCCCGAATTTGGTGTCATGCTCCTTATCTCTTTTTCTCTAGCAATGCTAGGAGTTGAGCATCTCGATCAAAAGCCCCTTGTTATAGAAAGCATGACTCGAGTTTGAGTTTCGGTAAAAAGATCTTGATCTCTTCCTTCATTTCTCTCTTGAACTCCTCTCCTTGCTTTGCTTCAACATTTTCCCAGTCACATTTCCTCTTTTTCTGTTCAGTTCTTCCTTCCTTGTTGTTCTCTTCTTTGGATCTCCCACCTCATGCTCCCTTTCTTTTACATTTCAATTCTTCTTCCCACTTTGTTGATCTCTTCTTTTCAATTCTTTTCATACATCCCTTCTCACGAATTTGCTAAGTTCCCTCCTTCTCTCTTTCTTCTATTCTTTTATGCATCAAATTGAGAGCTTCCAGAATTGAATTGTCCTCTTGTGCTCCTCTTGAGCTTTCTCCGTGTTGGAAATTTCTGTTTTGTACAGGATAGGAACTGGCCAAGGGGATGGAGAAGTCTATTGGGCTGTCTTCATCCTGCCCTTCATTATCTGCAAACATGTAATCATTGTGGTCTCGGGTGATGTCAGCAGGGTGCTCTGCTCTTGATCAGTGGCCCTCTGGGTCTCCTTTTCTGGTTCTTCAGCTTAGGTTTCACCTCTGTTCTCTACCAGGACTCCCTTTTTCCTCTGATTTCTTGGTCCCTTACTAACTCTGTCAGAAGGAGGGGTGAAGCTCTTGGGACTTCTTGCGACTCCCAGACTCCCCTTTCCTCCCGGTATGACAAAAAGGCATGATTGTGTTTGGGTGAGGAACCAGACCTCTTTGTTTCCTTCATGATATCTCATGATAAGGTTCTCAATAGTAACTCCTATATTGATCTTGTATCCCTTTAGTATGGCATACGATGAGTACACTTCTTGTTCTCTCAACGTATAAATGTCTTGTTGGAACCAAAGCGGGCCTTCGGGAGAGTAAAACCATACCTTTGCTTCTTCCGTAAGGCTCCCCCTGTTCAGAGTTCTTGGCTTTCCTTCTTTCTGGTCTATCTGCGCCCTTCCATCAGTGAGCTTCTCGGCAATCTTTCTAAGATTCGGCTTTTCGAAATTTTCTTGATTTGGGCCATTAGCGTGCGTTGTCATGCCATAGGCTTCGTTGATGGCCTTAAGCCCATTATGGGACCCGGACTCCTCCTAACAAAAGCGACTTCATCCCTTCCTTCCTACCATGTTGGGATAAAACTCTCTCACAGTCTTTGTATATCTGCCTTTTGGTGCTTGTATGAGACTCTCCCATCTCTACGATTTCTATCATCTCCTGCCAGAGAAGAGGTCAAGGTTTGAATCTCCTCTCTGTAACAAAACCCTTGTTAGCGTAATACTTCTTCCACTGAGAATAAGCTTCATCAGAGACGAAATCTTCTACTTCTTCTTCTCTCCTTTTTCCCTTTCCCCTTTCTGCCCTTTCTTGAGAAGTCCCCGGAGCTTCGGGTGCTTCCGATGGCGTCTCTCCTGCTTGTTCTTCCCGACGAATCTCATCTAACTGTTCTCCTTGATGAGTTTCTTCTTCTTCTGATTGTTCGTGTTCCCTCATTATCTCGTCGAGGTTAGGGACCCGGTGTGGGAATTTGACCATTGGAAGCAAGAGAAAAGCTTTTCGATGGGTTGGGGTACGCTGGGGTTTCGGGTTGAGATTGAAAGGAGAGGTAAAGGCGAATGGTTATGTGGGTTGGAGTGAAATATCAACGGTTGCAATTCAATCAATGTTTGTGGCACGATTAATGCTTCATTTATGACTTATCGCGACTTCAATTCCGCCTCCTTTCATTTTGAGATCATTAAATTTAGGGCTTTTGGAATGAGTAGTTGGCATGTCGCATTTTATGTCGCGACATACCCGGGATGTCGCGACATGCGGAAGTTTCAGGAATTATTGGATGTAGCGAAATTCCTTCTCGAATTTTGAAGCAATTCCTTTGTCGACATCACGGTGGTGTCGCGACATGAATCCTTTCCCTTACTACCCACTAGCGTTCTTTACAAGCGGTCACGACATGATATTATGTATGGACGTGCTAATGTTGCGACATAACCCTTTTCATTGTGACCAAAAGCCTTTAATTCAATGATTTCAAAACTTTCCAGATTTTGTTCTTGTTTCTTACATTTAGACATCTATCCGGGTATATTTCGAACCTTGATTTAACAATTAGTTCAATCATAGCTGGGATTTGGTTGAGAGAAGGTTACTCCCTTTTTCTCATGTTGCGACTCCTTTGCAAGTTCTTTGGAATCATTCCTATAATTGCACTGCTACTCACGTCTTGAACCCATACGAAGATCACTCGCGATAATCGAGAAGATTTTTAGTTAAAATACAATCGGTTTCTAATAAAAATTCAAATCTATCCTTCCCAGAAAACATATTCGACTTAATTCATCGACAACTAAAGAAAAGAAAAAAATTCAAAATTTAAAATCGACATTGAAATCCTCTACAGGTTGCCTCCGTTGTTTTTCAGGTTTGAGTCCTTGGTGGCATTCTTTGTTGTGGTACTTCTTCTTTTTCCTTAAGAACCGGGTTGGAGTTCTTGACTTCCTCACTACTGTTGAGATAATCGCTGACACTTTGTCCGTGACCTTGAATTCTTCACCGGTGGCAGTCTTAGGTGTCCTTGCTCCAAATGTAGTACTTGCTACCTCTTTGTGTATGGCCAGCTCAATTGGATTTTAATTTCCACGGATGTTGATCTGAGTTAAATGCAGAACTTTGTTCATATTGAAACTCCTTTGAAATTCTCACGTCCGCGACATTTTCTTTGTTTATCTTTGTATATTCGAGCATTGTCGCAAAGCTTCATTTCTCAGTTCTTCCAATTGACGGTTGGAAGCTGGTCTCTCTTCCTTTGCCGACCTTAAAATCAGTTTAACTTCTTGATGGCCCACTAATTGCCTTGTATTCCTAATTGAGGTAGATGACATGGTTTGCCAAAAACAACTCACGTATGGGGACATTCCAATGGGAGTTTTTGTATGCGATCCTGTAGGCCCAAGTGCATCATCAAGTTTGGAAGACCAATCCTTCTGGCAGGCTCACGGTCTTTTCAAGTATTCTTTGATCTCCCGCGTTGGAAATTTACCTTGTCCATTGGTGCAGGGATGATAAAAACCAAACTCATTATGTGAAGTCCCATATCTTTGCTCATGAGTTTTGCAAATATTTTGTTCGCAAAATGGGTTCCCCATCGCTGTAATGGTTCTGAGGTTCCAAACACCTTTCAGGCGATATTCTTTTGCAAAAATTCACAAATTTGTGTTAGCATCATTCCTCGAGACACACTTCCCACCCGTTTGGAGACATAATCTCACCTGCTTGATGTCTGTCATTTCAAATGATGGTCAGGAAAGGGTCCAGTAAATCTATTCCCCAAACATCAAAAATTTGTATCACCATAATACCTTTTAGGGGCATTCATTCCTATTTGCTGATATTTTAATCCTTTGGCATCGATCACACAATTTCACCCATTACACGATCTACGAAGATGGTGGGCCAATAAAACCACGATTGGAGTATCTTGTGAAACATTCTTTCTGCTGAAAAGTGTCCCCATATGAGTGATGCATGGCATTCATTAAATGACGCCTTGTTCACCTTCGGCACACATCTTCTTATTATCATGCTCCAAGCTCTCTTGAATAATAGTGGGTCATCCCAAATATAATATACGCTTCTCCGATTACGAGTTTCCTCATACATTTGTTAGCTGAATTAAGAGGCATTACTCCACAAGCGGATAATTCACAATATCGACATACCATGGAGTTGGAAGGAAACCTTAAACAATTGCTCATGGAGTTCTGCGATTAGCTAACGCATTGTCTTCATCATTGTTTCTTTCTACTCTGGACGGGTGGTCGGTATCACATTGTCTGACCCGCTTTATCTTGTTTCAAATCAAACTCTTGCAACAGCAGCACCCACCTTATCAATCTTGGCAGCACCTTTTCGACATCAAGTATTTGATTCTTTTGCATGATACATGTGAATTACCATGGGATCCCAAAATGTATTGCTAAATTTTTCACAAGCAAATACCAGCTAGCATCTCCTTTTAGGTTGTTAGGTAGTTCTCTTGTGCTTCATTGAAGGATCTTACTAGCATAGTATATGACCATTTGAATACTTTCTCCTTTCTTTGCCCCATTACGGCTCCCATGAAATCAGCTGTCACGTTATTTGAACTCACGATTCCGATACGATTGCGACCATTATAGGTGCTGTATAAGTAAGATGCTAAAATTCCATCAAGCATCTTGCAGAATCATCAAAATTGAACCTTGTAATCCTTTTCCGAGTAATGCATAGTGAATTACGGCTATATTTTTTGAAAGTCACGATAAATCTTACGTAAAATCCAGCATGCCCCCGAAAACTTCTTACTCCGCTTCTTGTATTAGGTGGTGCAAGAGTGCGTGGTTTGTGGACTGGTCAACTTCTAGTCGATGTTTGAGTACATGCCCAGAACAATACGAAACCACATTTACCATAAAATGGCATTTTTCCCGATTAGTGCTAGGCACTTTGTCTTGGCATCTTTGAAATCTTGTTCCAGTTGTTTAGACATTGATCAAAGTTTGGATCCATACACGATAAAATCATCCATGAAAATCTCCATCACTTCTTCAACCGTCTGAGAAAATAGACATCAGCCACCTCTGGAATGTAAATTGGGCATTACATAGCAAATGGCATCCTTCTGAAGGCAAGGTACCATAGGGCATGTGAGCGTGGTCTTCATCTTGATCCTCACGAGATTGCAATATGTCCCGATTGTACCACTGAGTACCCATCGAGAACAAAGTGAGGTGTCTGCTAACCTATCAACATCGATCAATGAAAGGCAAAAGGAAATGATCTTTTAAGTTCTTAAATTCAACTTCCTATAATGATACATACCCTCCATCCTGTCCTTTGTTCTTGTTGAATCAATTCATTTTTCATTTAAGTCGATAAACCCTCCTTTCTTGGGAACCACATGGTGGGCTCACCCAAGGGCTATGCGAAATAGCATAGATAAAACCGGCATTCAACAATTTGAGTACCTCTTTCGACTACTTCCTTCGTATTGGATTCAGTCTTCTCTGATGTTCTACAGATGGTTTTGAAGTCTCTTCCAGCAGAATCTTATGCATGCAAACTGTTGGACTAATACCCTTCAGTTCCTCAATGGACCAAGCTAAAGATTCCTTATGCTTCCTTAATATTTTCAGCAATCTTTGTTCCTCAGCATCACTGAGTCTGGCTGAAATAATCACTGGTTTTTTTCTTGGTAATTCTAAGTATGCATACTTTAAATGACATGGCAACTCTTTCAAAACTAGCCCTTCTGTACTGGTCTCTTGATGATTTTCCTCTTTTTCACTATTTTCCCCATTATCTTTTCTGTTGTGCTTCAAGTTCAACACAGTTTCTATAGAATGGCTTCTTTGTATGGAAATTCGGAATAGACATCTTATTATCTTGGGAATTCATCTTTTCATTGATAAAGGGTGGAGTGTTACAATCATTTATAACATCGGAGTTGGAAGTAGGGCAAAATCAGCTGCATTGCAACCTTCTTGTCCTATCTATATTTGTCATACTTTTGATCCAAGTTAAATGTAGCGGCTTCTTCTCCCGACCCTCAAGACAAGAACTCCTTTGCGTGTCAATCGGGCTGGCTCCGATGTAGCTAGAATGGTCTTCCTAATAGTAGGAGTACTCGTGAATCTTCTTCATGTCCCGAATGATGAAGTCTCTGGGAATACAAACTTCAGCCAGTGACGACACATCTTCAATGACCCCTTCGAGTTTCACCATTGATGCATGCGCCATTTGTAAGAGTAGCGATTGTGGGAGTAAGCTCCCGAGCTTAATTTCTTGGCTTGCGAGAGGCATCAATTGATACTAGCTCTGAGTCACGAGGCTTCCTGGAATTCAGTCCTCGACAATACAAGGAATTGTGAAACTTCACAGGTCTTTCATCTTCTTGGTAGTTCTTTCGGTCTTTGCGCAAGTAGCGGTGAGATTCACTATTCCTTCTTCTACTATTTTTTTCTTTTCTTGCTTTCGGTATGTCCTTCGGAAATTTTGTATAAAGTGGCATGCGAGTCACCACTTCAGTAAAGGCATCTTGATCTCTGGCAAGAAGTTCTGGAACCTTGCAAGCGCTCCTCCATCTTTGATTTGCAGCGAGTCTTTGTGGAAATGATTTTGAGCTTTGATCCTTGGATGTTCTTCCTTTCTCCTTCTTTATCATTCCTCAATTGTCTCTTCCCCTCCTGGTGTACTACTTCCTTATTTCTTGTCATCTTTTCTTTCTCTCTTGCTCTTCCCACTCCCCAAGGCTGCACGGCCGTACGGTCTTTGGGTTCTTCCTTGTATCACTTGGGAAGGCATCTTTCCTACGGCTGGGGTTAGGGCACCGCCTACTGCGGTCTCCGTGTTCTTCAAAGGATGCATGAGAATAGTTTCAAAATTTTAGAATTGGTGCCAGCCTCGGCTTCCAATTCTCCAAATTTTGTTCATGGAGGTTCAACAGCTTTTTATTGTCCCCTCATAAACTCGGCAAAGATTCGTTTCCGAAAGCTGTGGCCTCCTCCGTCCCGTATTCATTCCTCGCGGCTCATTTCCCGCCTGCCACGTCACAACCTAGGTGGCCGCATACCCTCGATGAGGGTTCTGCCTCGCTGCTCGAGAAGCCTCCACCATACGAAGTTCTCATGGTTCTCGAAAGGCCGGGTGATAATGTGCCGGAAGGTTGGATTGGGTTTAAATGATACTTGGCTCACTCCACATAATTGACCTCTCGCAGTTTCATAGAATTCTTTTTCGCCATCTCTCTCAAGACTTCCACCATTAACTCCTTCGATTGTCTTGTATTTCACGAAAGCAGCAGGTGTCTTTCTTCGCTGTCTAACCTGCGTATTAATGGCATCCAAATTTCGCCTCCATGGTCGCCATCTCGCTTCTCAAATTTCATGATTCCCTTTCCTCTGTTGTTTCCTCTGAAAGCCTCGTGAAGGAGTTTTCATGTTACATTCGCCGTATCTTCAATCGCCTCCTTTCGCTTCTTCAGCACTTTTTCTTTGAATGCTCCACGCATTTAAGCATCAATGATCCCTTTCGATATATCATTCCATGGTATGATATGTGTCCATTTGAGTTCCTGATCTATCCCATGCATTGGACATCTTTTCAGCAACCGCTTAAATCTTTCCCAAGCTACATAAGCCGTGCTTTCATCTTCCCCCGCTAGAACACAATGATTTCTCTCCTTCTTTCTCGTGGTTGGGCCGGGAAAGAATCTACCTAAGTAGGCTTAACTAATCCTCCCAAGTATCAACAACCATAAGGTAATGATTCATACCATAGTCAGATCTCTTAAGGAGAATGGGAATAGGTAGCTTTACGACTTCCGTCTCACCCCATCCACCTTAACAAGATAGCCATCCCGAGGAATCTTCCCAGGTGTTCGCTTGATCTTCGCGGGATGACCAAAGAAACCGATGCCGGACCATCAGAATCGCGCCGGCTTCAATTCAAAATTATTAAGATCAACTCAGCCGCCCGATCACGAGCATTCTTCCTCAGATAATCGGGTCTCCGTAAATCTCCATTGTATCGACCGAGGCCTTCTAGTTCTTCACATGGCTTCAACCTGATCCTCGCCTTTCTTCTTCCATGGTTGAGTTTTCTCGCTCGTCTTCTCAAACTTCCGAGCGCCCTTTCTATTTCGTCACTGAATCGATCTGTTTTGTTTCCTATGCATCAAAGTTTTTCTGAAAGCAAAACACACTTCCATTAATAGGATTAGTCAAATTAATAATCATTTTCAATATGGCTTGTTAAAGGTCAAGCAATAGAAATAGCCACGTTGAAAAGCTATTTCGTCCTTTTTCTTTAAAATGTCCAAATTGCATTTCTTCTTTCATTCGAATATTGATTTGTTAAATTTTTTCGATCCTTAACGCGCCATAAAACTTGTTGACAGACCACAGCACACACACAAGATTTATAACACTGCTACCCAAGGACTATTAATTAATCCTCAAAGAATCTTGCCAAAAACTTGTCGACATTATAATATGTAAAACAAAATCTCTGTAATGAGTCATTTTCAAGCCTTATGGATTTGCTATTCTCAAGAAGTGCACAGTCAACTAGTAATAAATGGATTTAAGTCCGTATATCGATCCCATTGC
Organism: Tetrastigma voinierianum; assembly: GCA_016808115.1. Classification (NCBI taxonomy): domain Eukaryota; kingdom Viridiplantae; phylum Streptophyta; class Magnoliopsida; order Vitales; family Vitaceae; genus Tetrastigma; species Tetrastigma voinierianum. Next base: position 11,111 of record JAEQBH010007853.1, on the reverse strand, counting down.
AGATCTCAAGAATTTTAAATCAACTACCTTACTACTCAAGCTCCATACTATTCGGGACCATGATACTGAATCCAAAGATTAAGGTGCCGGGAAAATTAAATGAACATAAGAAAATAAATCGGTATGAAAATAAACTCAATATAAAGAATAAAGAATAAGTGATAGTTAGGAAAATGATCATCAATTGAATAGTAATCGCTAGAGAACACATTAAGATCAATGCTATTGTGAAGAATCAATTCTCGTGAATCCTTGTAAATTTTTCGTGAATTTTCGCTTAACTGGGTCTAAGGCTAAAGTAGATCACCCGATCTCTCCAAACTTCACCTTTCATTACCTAATTTTGACTCCGATTCTCTCGACACAGGAATTAGATAACTACTTTTTAACAAGGACATCCTAACTCCCGGGGTATTTTTCTTTCGCAATACTTCATACCCATTTTCATCAGAAACCTTAGCTCCCAAGTTATCTCGTCAAGCAAGGATATACAATTTCAGATTGCTTTTCCGAAATTAGAATAGATCACCCATTCCTTGATTAGATCTCAAATTTAACACCTGAATGGCATCACTATCCTAATCGAGGTGAACTTTGTTTGTTTAAATGGAGAATCGTCACCTATTCGATTTCCCAAGCGAGAAGAGGATTTTATCCCAAGAAAACTCTTCATTAAAGCACAACCGATCAAAATACAGTTAATACACCTTAAAGAGATGTTCATAGCTCCCAGAATGCCTTCTCTGTCACTCAGAGGACCTCCTTGAAATCTAGAACAATGAAACAAATCTTAGATCGCATAAGAAATCGATATTCGATCTAAACTTTAACTTCAAATCAGAACAAATTCATAAATCGAAATTTATGATGGTCGAAATAACAAATGGAAAGATAAGTTCCGACAATAGCATTCATATAATGGAAGCCGGGTTCCTCGACATCGAATTACACGCAGATTCCTCCTGATCATAAGAATAACTCTGATTTTTAAACCGGATAACCGACCTTAAAATTTGTCCGAACTTCAACTTTCCAGCAAGAATTTGAAAGCAAAATTAAATTCAGATTCACTTCTTTCACAAACGATTACATCCAATTTTAAATGAAGCAAAATAATTGGTATGAAAAACTAATCTACTCTAAAAACGACTTAAACATAAAATAAAGGAAGAAAAACAAAAGAAAACTAAAAATGAGCACGTTAGCCTATCCGTATTCTCGTCTGTGGGTCGCTGCCGCTTGAATGAGATGGATAGCCGCTGCATGATGGTTTTCCAACTGGGCCCTTAATCCCAATGTAGCCTGTCAGGGATTTTAGCAATCAGCCCAAGTTATCGCTTCCGCCCGCCTCACTTTGCCGCTTCACCGAACTCATGTCGCGACATCACTTAAAGTTCTCGTCCCATGAACTCGCTTCACCATGCTGTCACGACACCAACTTATGCCCTCAGAGGTTTCGCTGGATCGCTTACGATGTCGACATCACGGCCTCGTCACACATCCACCAGTCCCAGCCTTCAATGGTTTAGCCTCGGCGTTCGCGACATCGATGTCATTGCACATGGGCTCAAGTCTCGCATCCTTCCACTAGCTGTCGCGATGTCGCGACATCAACCTCACGCCTCGGGCCAGGTCTCAATTTCTCACCTCTCCCCGATGTCGCGACGCCGATGTCTTGTCGCCTCACTTCAAGTCATCTACCATCTTCATCTCGATAGTTCCTGATGTCGGATATCAATCTTTGTCGCGACATCATCTTAATGAACCATAGGCCTAACTGGTCGCTATGTCGTCAGCGACATCAATATCTCGTCGCACATCTCCCTTATGGTTCTCGCGATTCGACCGGGTCGTTTCGATGTCACGACATCAACTCTTGTAGTTTAATTTCACTTATGAAGCTCAACCTTCATCGAAGCACCGGTCACGACTGATCTCAAGTCGCGACATCGCCTTACGGCTTCGCGCCTTCACTGGTGGTCGAGGTCGTGACTTCAAATTCTCTACCCCGGGTTACCCTTCACCGCTTATCCGGCAATTTACCGCCGTGGACTGCGATCAAATTCCTTCACTCTCTCGTGTCACGACCTCGAACTCGGACTGTAAACCCCAAACCGCATCAATGACTCCACTCAGCTCTTTCATTTCTCGCTTCCGCCATTCGTCTCGCACTTTTCCTCCACTTATCGTATTTTTCTACTTTCTTTCTTCCGCTAATAACAATTTGGTGAGTTTCTTCATATTTCAGATATTATTTATTCATTTCAGATGAAAATCAAACGTAAAAATGGACTAAAAATATGACTTTAAGCCTTTCATCACTTAAGCATCAAGACTAACTGAACAGAGTCAATCTCGATCAAGCGAATTTAAAAGAAAACTAGCATGATGCCTGGAAGATGAGTGATCCTGCATAATCCTAAAGATAATGAAACCGGCGATGCCGAGAGATGAGGAAACCGAGCAAACTATAGAAAGGTCCGCAAGCACCAAAGGTTGAATCCGGTGAGTACCGGAAGTAGAATCCCAAATGAGTGCGAAAAGGTGGAATTCATGAAAATCGAAGAAGGGTAATCCGCGAGTACGAAGGTAAATCGGTGAGTACCGAGAAGGGAAAATCCTGTGATTACCGAAAAGGTAGGATCCCGAGAGTACCGAAATGGGGGATCCGGGCGGTACCGAATGCTGATCCGCGAGTACCGGAAGGTAAAATCCGGTGAGTAAATCTTAAAGGTAGGATCCGGTGGCACGAAGGTAAATCGGTGAGTACCCTGGAAAAGGTAGGATCCGCGAGTGCCAAAATGGGGATCCGAAAGCGAGTACTGAGAAGCGGTAATCCGGCGAGTACCGGAAGGTAAAATCCGAGACAGAAGGGAAAATCCTCGGGTGATTACCTAAAGGTAGATCCTCGGAGAGTACCGGAAATGGGGATCCGGCGAGTAACGGAATGTGGATCCTACGAAAATCGAAAATGGATCCGATCGAGTACCGAAAATGTGGGATTCGGGCGAGTACCAAGAAGGTAAAATCCGGGTGAGTACCGAAAAGGTAGGATCCGGGCGAGTACCGGAAATGGGGGATCCGAGCGAGTATCGGAGAAGGTAAAATCCGGGTGAGTACCGGAAAAGGTAGGATTCGGGCGAGTGCCGGAAATGGGGGATCCGAGCGAGTATCGGAGAAGGGTAATTCGGGCGAGTACCGGGAAGGTAAAATCCGGGTGAGTACCAAGAAGGGAAAATCCCGGTGATTACCGGAAAAGGTAGGATCCGGGAGAGTATAGGAATGGGGATCCGGCGAGTAACGGAATGTGGATCCGGGTCGAAGTAACGGAAATGTGGGATCCGGTGAGCACCGTGAGGCTGTAAAATCCGGTGAGTACCGAAAAGGTAGATCTCGCGAGCGCTGAAATGGGGATCCGAGCGTGCATCTAGAAGGTAAAACTGCTAGTACCGTAAAGGTAGGATCCCGCGAAAATCGAAAATAGAAATCGGGCAAGTACCGCAGGCGGTAAGATCGAGAGGCGGTAGAATCACAGTACCGAGAACCACCGTATTAAAAGGATGGGATGCCAAACCAAGGCTCTGGGGACGAACTAAACTCGAATGGGGATGACCTAAAACGAAACCCCAGAGCATAATGGGAAACTTAGATGTAACCGCAGATATCGACCTTGATGACAAAAGGGTATGCCCCAGTGTGACATCAGAAAGTGCCACAAATGATAAGCGAGAAACCAAGAACTTAATAACAAGATGGAAATAAAGGAGTATGCCCCTGTAGGACAATCTCACAAATGTGACCAAGGGTGAAAGAAAGGGGTTATGCCTCGGTCTAGGGTATCAAGGCCATGTCAAAATCTCATAACTGCACATGTGGTCAAAGTCAGAGAGCTGAAAACATCACAATCACTCATTTGTGAAAAAAACATCCATTTCATTCCATAAAACTGATATAGGGTATGCCCCAGTGTGCACATCTGATATGCAAGTGCCTTGATGAAAAAAAAACTCTGAAATAAATTTCTGAAGAACCAATCGTCTGAACAAACGAACAAGACAACATATGGGGTGTGCGCCAGTGTGCATGCGTACGAGCCAATGCCAACATGAAAGGATGGGGGTATGCCCCAGTGTGAACGTGTCAAAGCATCAATAATGGGCTATCAATGGTCCCGACTCTCTGTATCATCTATATCTAATCATGGACCTGAGGCAAGAAAACTAAAATGGAGAAGCAATATGTGAACCTCGATACCTTGCCATTAGAAATCGTAGACCGCCGACATCCCGTAATCAGTAGATAGAACCTGTCCATATAAAATGCTTCGAAGCAAACACGAGATCTCATGGTCTCAGGGCGGTCTTACGACTCGGACCGTAATGTAGGCCAGGGGTGAAAGGTGAATGACATGATGGGAAATGAAGGCCCAAATACCCAATAAATACTACCAAACCTCAGAGCGCGCAATGTCAAATATCAAAGGACTGGGCGTGAGCAAGGTGACTCAACCAACATCCGAATGAACAATGTGAAATGACAAGTGAAGTGCATCAAAGGACACGTCGCTTAAGAAGTGAGACGATGATCAATAAGACTAGAAGAAAACTGAAAGTGATAAGAAAATGATGAATGGATAAAGCAAAAAAGGAAGAAACAAGCTGGGAAACAAATGTGGCAATGTGCGCCAATGACGAACAACTCGTCCCCAAGAATGTCAAGTCAAAGAAAGTCACTATAAGATGGGAGTGGTGATGCAGGTAATGATCCAGGGACCTAGTACGAAGCAACTCAAACCTCATTCCTAATGTATTAACCCAATCCATGGAGAAAGATCGCACAACGTTTTCACTCAACCCTTAGAGGAATAATAAATCTCTCAAACCTAAATGACTTTTGATGATCCCAAGCATATTAAAGAATATCAAACAAACATTTTATTTATTTTTTTTTTTTTTGTTTTTTGTTTTTTTTTTTTTGTTTTTGTTTTTGTTTTTTTTTTCCTTTTTGCGCAGAACAACCAAATAGGTCGAATGCCACACTAGCACAATTCAACCGAAAGAACCTCAAACCTCCAAGCCCAAATTGTCCCCTCAACCTAAGAATCCCGAATCAAAACCTATAGGCGAAATAAAGGGCATGACAAACCTGACTGGTAGCTCTGGGATGAGAGCACGTCATCATCACTCAAAAGGAGATAAAAGTGAAATGAATAGAGATGATAAACTAGGACTCAAAGGCGTGCATCGATGAAGATGCAAAATGGAGGAGGAAAAAACAAGCAATGATGCGAAAGAATAAACGAAGAATGACACAATGCTTATAATGCTCACGGATCCAATTAATATGTAAAAAGCGCACAGGCGTACCCCAACCCAGGTAAGAAAAAGTATGCAAGGCTGAATGAAAGAATAGGCCATAATAAACCGCGTGAGGCTCAAAGGGCTAGCAATAGATATATCAATGTATAAAGTAATAAGGAATATGGCTACTCAAAATAATGGCCACCCATCCTCTAACCATGATCTCAAGCGAAACCTCTTCAACCGATCCACATTGGACTGCTCAGAACTCGATTCGTCTAAGTCTGGCAACCAGTCAAGCCCTCTCGAGTTAGATCTCTGGATGACATGCCCGCCCAATTCGGTCTAAACTTACCTCAGTGGTCGTGATCAACCCGAGGACCTTCAAGACTAGGTCTCCTTTTTGAAACCTCCTGGGCTTGACCCTTTTTCTAAATGCACAAGTCATTTTCCTCTGATAGGCCTGAACATGATCTGCTACCCTCAATCTCCTCTCATCCAAAAGGTCAGTTGATCATAACGGACTCGAACCCACTACCTCGCATATCTAATGCTCCACGTTACTCTTATGACTTATCTCAATTTCAATAAAGACCGCCTCTCCATGCCATATACCAAAGAATAAGGTGTAGACCTGGTAGATGTACGATAAGCCCACAATGCTAGCGGGAGCTCGACCAACCCTAGAAGTCTTAACCATCTTTTCAAAAATCCTTTGATATTTATCGGGCGGCTCAACTCGGTCCATTAGTCCGTGGCCTATATGCGCATGATCGATGATGTCAATACCATACTCTGACCGCCAGATCCACTTCGCCTCCGAAATGCGCCTCCTCTATCCGAGATCAACTCACGAGGGACCCCATACTCCAGATAATGTGCAACTGATGAATTTGGCCACTCTAGCCGCCGGCCAATCCAGCATAAGAAGTAGCTCACCCACTTAGTGAAATAATTAATAGCCACCAGATGTACTCATGTCCACTAGAAGACTCGGGGCAGATCTTCCCAATAATATCAATACCCCATACCGAAAATGCCCAAGGGATGTAAGTGCATGCAACTCGTAAGGTGGCATGTATCAAGTCTCCGCGCATTCACACTCGGGGACATCTCCGCACTAACCGGGCAAACAACTGCCTACAGTCAACCGTGCAACCACCATGATCTACGCATAGCATGTGGCCCCATGTGTGGGCCACAGATCCCGGCATGAACCTCTCTCATCACTGATTTAAGGTGAGGCGTGGTCCGCATATTAATAATACCGTGCCATCGAAGTGATCTCCTATAAAAGCGGCATCCCCATAAATAAAAATCCGTACAATGGGCCTCAATGCTCTCCTGATTTTTGGGTGTGGTCGTTTCGTGGTAAATCACACACGATTTAAATCGATAAATATCATGGTACCATGGTAACTCATCCTCGATTCTCAATATTCCAATCAAACAACAAGAAGCGGGCGACTGTCTCAATCATCACTGGTCGCGACAACCAATTCCTCGCCAGAATCCCAACCAATGGTTAAGGTGGCTAACGCATTAGCAAACCGATTCTCCGCCTCTCTATGCGCATGCATATATCTCAACCGCCAAATTTGGCAACCGCAGGGCTCCAGCATGGTGTGGCTTCAAATTTCTCATCTCGAAACCGCCGATACCTCAATCGCCGTATAACTAAATCGAACTCCCACGATCTCCAATTGTCTAATGCCAAGATCCAAGACGCCTCTACGCCCGTAATGCAAGCCCTATACTCAACTATATTATTCGGTCAATCTATGATGATCGTGAAAATACTAATCAAACTGATCTAGAATGTGATCACCCCGTGGTGATATCAATAAGATACCAATACCAAAACCCCGACTGATCGGGCGACACCATCAAGTACACCGCTCATCCTATAATGCCGGGTCATTGGAACAAATTGCTTATCAGAAAATTATCACAATCAATCTATCAGCGGGATACTAGAAAAGAAGCCAAATGATATGCAACAATGCTTCCCTTTATCGATTTCTGTGTCACATATTAAATATCAAACTCTGTTAATAGAACCAACCATCTCATGAGTCTACCATAGAATTGTGCCTATCAAACATATACCTCAACGGATCCAATCGTGAGACCAAAAGTATGGAATACTCTGTCACATAGTGCCTAAGTCTTCTGGTGGCCCAAACCAACGCTAAACAGAGGCGCTCAATCATAAGGTATTTGCACTCGTATTCCAGCATCCTCTTACTTAGATAATAAATGGCTCGCTCCTTTCCTGAATCATCGAGCTGAGCTAACATGCATCCCAAAGCTATATCCGAAACTCCGACAACATGTGGCTAGGCTCCTGGGTGTGGGAGGCACTAAAATCAAAGAAAGTAAACACTCCTTAATCTTCTCAAGCACGCCGCAACACATTCCAAACCAGAGGCCGGTTCTTCTCGTAAGACGAAAGATAGGCTCGCATATGTCTGCTGGGCTTCAGCAACGAACGATCGATGTATCAGAAGTCCTAAAAGCCTTCCGATATCTTTCGCTCCCTGAGTCGGTATTGTCAAGTATGACTCGTCTTTTCGATCAACTCTATATCGCGCCACTAACAATGTGACCTAGCACTTCCCGTGGTTACCCCAAAGGTGCACTCGGGATTCAATCTCAACTCAATCAAGCTTGATCCTCTCAAAGAATCTCAGAAGGCTACCAAGTGATCTCGCCCCGCCTGGGATTTCCACTATCATGTCATCCACGTATATCTCAACATCTTTATGCATCACGCCATGGAATGTAAAGTAGTACGCCTTCCGATGTGGCCTTCGCATTTTTCAACCCAAATGGCATAACCCTAGTTGTAGTACCCCATTCAAGGATGAAGGAAGTCTTCCACATCCTTTCGAGCCATCAAAACTGACATACCTTAAAACCCATCCATGAAGCGACAACATGAAGCCCCAGAGTACTATCAACTAACATATCATGTGTGTGGGAGGGAAAATCATCCTTGGTGGCTAGCCTTATTTAAATCTCAAAGTTAACACAAACTCTAACCTTGCCATCCTTTTTAGAAATTGTGGATCGCACATTATCCAAACTCCACTTAGATACTCAACCACCGATGCTAGCTGACGGCTGCTTATGAATTTCTTCCTAACCTACGTGACTCCATCGAGGGTGTAGCCTCCTCACTTCGCTTAACTGCCCAGTACGTGGCGCACAGCAGTGATGCCGAACCATAAGGTCAAGGCCCCGCATGTCTTCATACGACCATGCAAATACATCCAAGTATGACCTGAAAGCACGTTAATCAATTTACTTCCCTCTCATCCGAGATAGGGAAGAGCCAATCCTAATCTCTCTACCGACCGTACACCAAAAATCTATCCACTCAGGCGCACGAACGAAAGTGTAACTTTCCCGTCCTCCGGTATCATAATTAGACTTCACTAACCACCTAAGGTCATTTCAGGTTCTATATCATTAACATCAGATACATGCGACATGAGCGGTGTGCAATCAAAGGAAAATGTCGCGGACACAAGCTGAATACTCGAAAATACTCATGTCATTATTACCATCGAATGTCATCAAAGCTAAGACAAACCCTGACATACGTGTCAAAAGAAAGAGGCGGTCCGCAGAGCCTGACGCCCCTCAATGTAAAACAAAGACATGAGTAATATCAAGAGAGTAACAAGCCCATCATCATCAAAACTCGCATAGAAATCTAAACACATCAAAAGCTTAACGGGGGCTCCGCGGGAAACATCCGGGATCAAAAGGGGCTAGTGCCGATCATGTCCATCATAAGGCAGCGCCATAGCGTCACAAAGACGAATCAATCATGTAAAACCCGTACATGTCAAAAGCATAACTAGAGCCCACGGGGCTATATCAAGGAAACGGCCAAAGGCCTATCATGTCCATCTGGCCCATGGTATCGAAGAGTCACCCATCGGGCCATCCCCAAATCCATAGATCATAGTCGTGATCTTCTTGAGAAAGCACATGGAAAACACACTGGTTTATCCGTGATGGGGTAACCGGTCACGCCGAGTGGCTTCAAGGTGGTCTTAGAATTCAAACAACTGGCCATAGCACAATGTCTTTAATTCAAATGCATCTTTGAAACATGGTTAACTCCTCTCAAGGCGGTGCATACTCCGATCCTTCGTAAAATAGTCAACCAACCGGTGAGTGTAATGGGCGTAAGGGGATAATCGAATGGAATGCAAGCACATGTGAGCTCTCACTCTTTTACGCAAATGCGCATGTGTCGCAGATCATCCGCTGATGTAAACCCAACCCATGTAAGATATGTCGCGATCAACCGTATTATAAACTCGCGCGCCCCCGGCTGACCTATCCCAAACCAGGCATATAAGACATGCCTCTCATCATGCTAAGCACCAAAGTGCTACTATACTGGTCGAATGACATGGGCACCATGTCCCTGCGGTCATCCTCTAGGCTAACAACCTGAACTTCGTCGAAAGTAAACCCGGTCAAATGTAGGTCATCCTCACTATGGATGATCTGTAGCACTGGCTCAGAGGAAGTAATAACATTCCCATCGACCGCATCGGATAATGCGCCCTCATATATGAACTTCACCTCCGATGAAGGAAGATGGTATAAGACCCGCCTCATGAATCCAAGGGCTTACCAAGAAGTAGGTTAAAGGATGATCGATCCTCAAAACCCGAAGAGTACGAGTATATGACCTGACCAATCATGACATGTGTGATGGAGCTGCATCTAAAACTGCTCTTCGAGTCCCATCATGCTTTGACGATCTCGCGTGATGGCCCAAATCTGATGGTGAAAAATCCTAAAGCAATGGCGAAGAACTGCTGGACAAACGCTTAGGGCGAGCCGCTTGTCCAAGAAGATCGATGGCACCTTCGAATTAACAAGAACATCAATGAATAAGTGGACGAACATGGCTTAATCTCCTCGTGTGGTAAATCATCATCGTAAAATGTTATGCATGTAGCCCCTATCATCCGCCGTTAGGAAATTGGATCGGGCCCCTGTGGGTGATAGTAGTGTCAACTCCAACTGACTAAGAGCCCTCGATCAACGCGATTCTATGTGTGCCGATGAGCCCAATAAGCTCCAAATGGAACGCGGCCCCAGCGGTGCGCGCAGCCGGGCGTAAAATTTCATCATCTTCCTCCTCGAATCTCATCTCAAAGATCAATGCCACAAAGGTCTATCAACAGTGGGGTCGAGCTACCTCCCACTCGTAAACAATCCGAACATCTCTATGTACCGCCCATACCCTCCCGGGAACATAATGAAAGGTGTCAGCTGAGGAACATGTTGCAAGTATACCTAGCGATATTGTCAACTGGTCTAGGAACATCATCTGGAATCAATCTAAATGGCCTAGAGACCTGCTGACCCTGGGTGTATACACTAAAATCTGAGTTTGCATACAAATTGATTGGCTGAGGAGCCTCTCCATCCCATCCCATCCCATCATGAATATCTCATCTCCTGAATACTCAATCAAATGTATACCTCCCGGGGGTGGAGGTGTAGCTCTAGTGTCATGAGTGGGTACGGCCCGGGTAGTCACCGAAGGACGCCCAAATCAACCAAACCTTGATCAATCAAGTCTCGAATAGCGTGCTTCAAGGTAAAGACAATTGTTCAGAGATCATGACCCCACTTCTTTAATGATAAGCACGTGGAAAGACCGCCTCGAATCCGAAAGCGGGTAGCCGTAGCTGGGTGGTCTGGTGGTATGGAATAATCAAAACCCTTCAACCAATTCAAATGCTTAGCTCAATGGTATCCCGAAGTTGTGTA
>JAEQBH010007852.1:0-147569 GCA_016808115.1 Tetrastigma voinierianum | reverse complement strand
ACACCATATTTCCTCAACACGTGTCAATGAGCTGTTATAGCGGTGCCCCCATATGCGATCGCTGTCTCTGTTCCAGAACCGGTGTGAAAATATGATTATGAAGAGAAAGTTTGGTTACCACTTCTGGCATCATTAGTTTGGGTAGGTATGGCTTCCACCATTTCAAAATGTAATCGGCGGCCAAGAGGATGATAGTCGGGCCGGGAAAGAAAAGAAAAAGGACCCATGAAATCCATTCCCATATATCAAATAGCTTCTCTACCTCTAAAATAGGTCGCAAAGCAGCGGTTCTGGTCCCGCTTTGATATGCTTCCCATCTCTTTCGCGATTTGTCAAGTAGATGCAAAGTGGTGTGCATCCTTGAATAAGGTAGGCCAATAGAATCCGATTGAAGCACCTTTACAGCTATCCTATTTCCCCCAAAGTGCCCACCACAGGCTAGTGCGTGACAATGAGCCAAAATGCTTTCTTTTTCCTCTTCTGGGACACATCTTCTAATCATTTGGTCAGTGTAGTGCTTATATTGTGATGTGGGTTCCCTCCCCAGTGGGGCAAGGCTTCCAACCGTACAAAAATCTCTTCTTTTTGTTAATAACTAAATTCGAGGAAGCACTTTTTCTACCTGGGTAATTCACCAAGTCCGCAGAAACCATGATATCGCTTTTGTCTTCAATTGCCAGAGTTGAAACACAATAAAATCATCATTGATATGGATTTCTTTACTCTGGCTCTTCCAATCATGGAAAGGTGGTTGGCTACTAGATTTTCGGGCCTTTCTTATCTTTAATTTTCAGGTCAGTCCCCGGAATAGTAACACCACCTTTATCAATCTTTGCTTAGCGTCCCTCTTGGTCATCGTACTTTATGGTCGAATGCTCGATATGTGCATCCAGACCTTGGCACCAATCAAGTATGGCCTTAACGCTTCAAATGCAAACACAATAGCTCAGTTCTTTTTAGTGGTCGCACACCAAGTCAAGGCGATCATTCAACGTCCGACCTCACATAGTAGATAACCCCGAAAAAGTTCTATCCCTTACTTATCGTAGCACTGGCCCCACTGCATAGTCGCCGTGATCACACATGAGTTCGCAAGGAAGGTTCTAGGTTTGAGCTACTACAATAGGTGTCGACACCAACTTTTGTTTGAGAAACGCAGAACGCCATGTGCACTAATCATCAACTACGTGCTCCTAAAACAAGTAGATTCGATATGGCTTAGCAATTTTGGAAAAATCCTTTATGAATCTCCTATAGAAACCTGCATGACCTATAAAGCTCCTTATTCCTTTCACTAAAGATGGGGGTAGTAGCTTCTCTATTGTTTCAACCTTGGTTCTTTCTACCTCGATTCATCTTTCTAATATCTACTGCCCCAATACAATGCCTTTCTTCACCATGAAACTTCTCCCACTCCAAGACAAGGCTGGTTTCACATCTTATCGTTCGTCTCCCAAGTTCTCCAAACACTATCAAAAAAGATTTCAGCACGTAGAAATCATCCATGAATACTTCCAATAGTTCTCTGGACCATGTCCGAGAACATGCACACCATGTAACGCTAAAACGTTCCCGGGAGCAAGCAAGCATGTACCAAAGGGCATTTGTCTAAAAGCAACCGCATCTCATACGAGCACAGGAAAGTTGTTTTCTGGTCCTCTAGTGATATAGTGATCTAATTATAACCCGAATACCCATCTAAGGAAAAGTAATACCTATGCCCCTCGCTAACTAGTTCAAAGATTCGATCCAGAATGTAAGTGGAAGTGATATTTTCTGTAGCCTTATTTAACTTTCAATAGTCTATAAATCCTCCAATCAGAATCTGCTCGAGAAGGTAGTAAAGGCGCTACCTTAGTCCGTATCACTATGGTCCCTCCCTTTTTTGGGACAACTTGTAGTGGGCTTACCCACGAACTATCAGAGATAGGGTAGATCACCCCTGCATCCAACCACTTCAACACCTATTTTCTTACCACCTCCCATTGTCAGGGTTTTGTATCTCCTCTCAGCTTCTACTGATGGTTTGTGCCCATCCTCCAATAAGATCCGATGCATACACATGGATGGGCGGATCCCCTTTAAATCAGCTAGAGACCAGCCAATAGCATTCTTGTGATCTCGGAGCACTCTCATAAGTTTCTCCTCTTCCACTACTGTCAGAGATGTTGATATGATAACTGGTAGGGTCTAGGATTCCCCTAGGTACGCATACCTCAAGTGACTAGGGAGTGGCTTTTGGTCCAATTGTGGCGGTCGCTCGACCGAGGGCACTGAAGTCTGGGTGTTCTCTCCCAACGGCTCATAATACTTCCTTCTATTCGGCTGGAACGAGTCCATCCACTTCACATACTCTTCGCTTTCTTCACATGTTCTTCCTTATTATTCTCAGAGGTTATACTCCAAAGGTCGCTCAAACCACTCTGGCTAGGCACTATAGCCTCTACTGCCTCTATCATGAAGCATGCATCACTCTCCGCTGGATGCCTCACCGCATTAAATACGCTAAATCTGACTTCATCATCCTACACTCTTAGTTTCAGCTCTCCCTTCTGTACATCAATCATAGCCCTGCTAGTTGCTAGAAATGGTCTGCCCAGTATGATTGGTATCTCTTTATCTTCCTCCATTTCTAACACTATGAAGTTAATAAAGATAAACTTATCCATCTTACAGCACATCCTCTTTATCACTCCCTCGAGGATGTTTCAATGATCTATCCGCGCCGTAAAGGTGACGTAGTAGGACTAGCTTCACCTAAACCTAGTCGTCTAAAATGGATAAAGGCATGAGGTTAATATTGGCTCCCAAGTCGTATAGGGCTTTCTCAAAGATCGAGTTCCCTATCTTACAAGGAATTGTAAAGCTTCCCTGATCCTTCTTCACTTTCCGTGGTAACTTCCCTTTGAAGATAAGACTACACTCTCTCTATATAAGATTCACCGTCCTCAAATTCCGATAACCTCTTTCCCGAAAGTATATCTTCATGAATTTAACGTAACTAGGCATTCGCTCTAATGCATCTACAAATGGAATGTTGATATGCGCTTAAATACTTCACGAATTTAGTAAACTCCGTTTTATCCAGCTTATTCGCCAACCACCGATATGGTAATCGTGCAATGGCTCATTTATAGTTGCCCTGCTTCACCTTCTTCTTCCCATCCGTGCCCCTCGTCGGCTTCTCCTTGGGTCAGCTTCGGCCTCCGACCTTCCGGTCGAACTATCTCTACTACAATTTCGCCTCTTTCTTCTTCTTACTACCGATGAGGCCCCCACAGAAATAGCTTCCTACCACTTCTCTAATGTGATAGCCTTAACATGTTCCTCCCACCCTGTGGTTTTTCTCTTCTTTTTGAATTGCTGGTAAGGAACCTTTGCCCTCTCAAGAAGTATATTAGCCATTTTCCCCATTTGCACCTCCAAGCCTCAACTCCGGTGTCGCTGATTATTTAACTCCTATGGGCCTAGTTTTGTATATATTCATTTTCATCTCATTCATAAAGGCAGTATGAGAAGTAAGCTTTTGGGTAAGGGCTTGTTCCAGGTCCACTTTTTTCTCTAGTGGCGGTTCCTCACTCGGGGTAGTGGTATGTTGTTCTGATTGTTCCTCTATCCATAATTCTGATTGCTCTTATTATTACGCCGCCCTCGCCCTAATTCTTTGGTTCTCGAGCACTGTCGTCCCATACCGACCTCCCGCTATTGTGGTCGATTGAACCTCGACACATACTAGGCATGCTTTACTATTTGTCATTCCGACTAACATTCTCAGACAGTTGTGCTATCCTCCATGTAATTCGCATAACTCATGGGCTGGGCCTCGAACGAATTTACAGTGACCTCATTGCTTAGTGAGTTGTTTAGTGAGATGTAAGACATGAAAAACTCGATTGCCGGAACCTCATTGTTTGTGCCCCACGCCTTTACCTAATCCTATCCCTAGGCCATTGATTGGCGTTGGGCTCGCGCATCTCCCAAAATTTCATATGCTTGGTCCGTAGTTTTCTTCATTAATGCACCTCCTGCTGAGGCATCTATCAATATTCTAATTGCATCCCTTAGATTGTTATAGAAGGTATGGACTTGCATCCATCTAGTCAACCTGTGGTGTGGACACCTCCTTAGCAGTTCATGCAACCTCTCCCATGCTTCGGCTAAGTTCTCTCCCTCCAATTGTCTAAAAGTATTGATCTCTTGCACTAGTTGTGCAATTTCGCATGCAAAAGAACTTTGTCAAGAACTTTTGCATTAAACCGTTCCATGAAGTAATGGAATCCGATGGCTGACTAGTCAACCAGTGTTTAGCTCTATCACCTAGTGAGAGCAGAAACAATCTCAGTCTAAGCACCTCTTCAGTCACCCCCCATTATACTTGATCGTGTCACATACTTTGATGAAGTTGGTTAGGTGCATATTCGGATTCTCACTGGGCAATCCATGAATAAATGTTATGAAGCATCTGCAAGGTCACTGATTTAAGCTCAAAGTTGTTTAACTGAATAGGTGGTCTTCGGATAGCTGACTAAATAACTGTAGGTGGTAAGGCGAAATCTTCTAGCAACATAAACGGGTCATCCGACCGCATAAACGTGCCCGGCATGGTTTTTCTACCATTATTCCCATTACGACCCTCAGCCGTTGCCATTTTGGGTCCTGATCGCGCCCTTCATTGTTCTGCATGGTTGCTAGATTTCTATGATGTGCTTCTCTTAGTTCTCTACGTAAATGCTGTAGGGTTCTTTTTGGTTCAAGATCAAATGGAGGTTGGTCAACTTGACCCCGTCTGCGCATGCATTCAAAATAACCTTCACTGGAGTCACATGCAACAACACAAAGACCAAATTACAAGCACTTATATAGCCAAAATAAAAAATAAAAGTAAAACAAAATTAAATGAAATTTTATTAGTACCCAAATAGTGCTATTCTCTGCCCTGTTTAGTGCAGGTTTTGAGCACTTTTTGTGTACTAATCAACTTAAATAACCCAATTGACACACTAAGGTCCCGGCTATACTACTGATAATATTTTGTGGATATTTTGTAGTTTTGCAAGCCAATTACACCATTATCTTCGAGTCAACTCAAATACAAAGAACCCGAGCCTAACTCCAAGTCGCATGTACAAGTCAGAAGGCAATTGGAGCTAAAAGCAGAAGAAAAGAGGAGCATTGCAGAGGTTTTGCAAGGTTATAATTTTTCGTGAACTCGCAAAATTTTGTGCTGCGACTTTCTCCAGCCTGCCCTATTTGCTATTTGACCACCTTTTTTATCGCTTGTGATATTTTCCCAACCTGTCCTCCATGTAATCTTGCTGCTTCATATCACTTTTTTGTAATTTCGACTCGAAAGCAAAAGATATTAGCCTCGCCAAGCTCAGAAATCACCAATCACTATCAATCAATAAAATTGGCGCCAAAGCTTTCAACTCTCCCACCTTGGTGATATTCCCTCATTTTCTCTCCCTTTCTTGCATTTTCTCACCGGCCAAATACCCCTTGAGGATGACAACTCAAGGGATGCTTAGCTAAACCTCCCTCATCCTTGAAGAGGACGGTCACTAGGTCAAGGTTCTTGAGGTAAAACATTGTCCTCCTGTTGCCAATGCAGGCATTTATTACCATTTATGTCTCTACATCTCACTTTAGGTTTAAATCCTTGTGATGTACCCTGATTGGCCAGTACTTGGCAAGCTTTAAGGGTTCAATGGATACTTACTGCTAGATCCCCTAATGCTCACTTAGTTGCCATTTATTTGCCTTGCAAGTTAGGTCAACGGACTGCCACTCGCCGAAACATTAATGGTCCATAAATGTTGTATCTTAGGAGAAAAACATTTAGGGTTCAGCTTTTATAGCTAAACAAAGATCCGGTTCGGGAAATGACTATAGGTCATCCTCCCCAACGCGAGGAAAAGGACCCGAGGTCATTTCTGTTGCCTTAGAACCCCAAGCCCAGTGGCCCGAGACTTCAAGGAGTTCTTTTAAACTTTATTTCACTACATTTCTAGTCTTTCAAACCATCAACTCCACTGTTTTTACAAAAACCCTAAATCCAAAGTGAGGAGTAACAAAGTCAGCAACGGGTACAAAGAACCCCACGCGCATGTGTCAATGAGGGACCATGATTGCGCCCAAAAGTGCTATTTTCAACCCTATTTTTAATAGGTTTTGAGCGCTTTTTGTGTACTAATTGTTATAATTAACCCAATTGACATGTTCGGTCCCTATCACACTTCTAATTGCATTCCGAGGTTGTTTTTGTAGTTTTCGTAAGAATTGAGCCAAATTATCGTGTCAATCCAATCATAACTCAAAGTTATTGATTTCATCAATTTCATATGGTCTTCTACCACTCTTCAAGCCGGAATGAAGAATTTCAAAGCATGAAGAAATTGAATAATGCAGTGGGAATAGTAGCAGCAGGAGCCAATGGAACAAAGAGTCGTAGGGAGAGAGAATAGTACTCATATGAGGCATAGCGAAAATTTCGCAACTTCTAGCAAAATTTATTATGCACAAATTTTCTAAAGCTAGCTAAATTCATAGCTTAGCGAAATTGATCGTGCATAAATCTAAAATTTCGAATTTCGTTATTCCTTGTATTTTTCTATGATAGCCAAATTCACCGTGCATACGAAATTCACCGCTCTCCCGTTTTTTAAACCACTTCATTTGGTTTTTCTCCTTTCTACCCTCACCGTAATTTTGTTGTTTCATATTGTTTTGTACTTCTCTTCTCGAGCATATAAGCCTCAATCAGAATAAATGCTGATAATCACTTCAATCTGTAATAAATTTGGGAAGCTTAACTCTGCCGCTTCACGCTTCCTTTTTCTTTCTTCATTTTCTTGGCATCTTGGGTAGCCAAACAATTTTTGATGATGACAAATCAAGGGATGCTCGCTAAAATCCCTTCCCTCTTGAAGCAAAAAGGCCTCGGGTGCGTGATCTAAGGTCACAAGGTTCCTCTGCTTCTGCCACGCAGTGCATCACTACCACACCGTGTCCCCTTTCTAACTATAGGTTTTATCCCTTCTAATCTCCTTGAATGGCTATTTGGTGTTTTTTAGGTTCAGTGGATGCTTATTGCTAGATCCACTGATATTCACAGTTAATTTCATGAACCATCAAAGCGGGAGTCCAGAGACTTTTCTTCACTGCTTAAGTGACCACTGATGGCTAGTAGATGCCATTTTTCAAAAGGATAAATATTTTGGGTTAGGTTTTATAGCTAAATGAAGATCCGGTTCGGGAGATGACTATATGTTATCCTCCCCAACGAGGAAATGACCCTGAGGACCCCTCTTCCTAGAATCCTAAGCCCAATATCCTGGGGATGCTTTAAGGGAGACTTTATATTTTATTTTATATTTAAATTTCAGTTTGCCAACCATTACACCCATCAAGCTTTCACAAAATCCCAAAATCCAAATTTAATTCACCATTTTTTACTTCTACTCAAATCATTTGTACAAAGAAAACCTATCCCCTCGTGTTCGACTAGACTAATATAATGCTAAAGAGTTTGACTACTAAGTAAATAGGGGAGGGAACTTAGGATACAAATTTTGCTGATTCCTGATCACCCTACCGTGGGCACTAATCAAATGGCGCCGTTGCCGTGGATGGCGCCGCGCGAATGATGACTGTTGAACACTTGTGATCCTCATCACAAGTTTCGTGAATTTCTTTTATATTTCATTGTCATTTTTGGCTTATTTTCATTTATATAAAATAAAAAAAATCCTTGCAGATCGTTTTTTGGGTTGCCTTGCTTTATCGCAGGAATCCATTTTCAATGGATCGTACTCAAGGCAAGCAATACAGTTAATCGAAAATTGATTGTGATCAAATGGAAGAGGAGAACAATATAGTGAATATTTAGTGGAAAGAAACCCTAGATCATACATGTCAATGAGGGATTACAGAACCTTCCATGGCAAAGGGCGCAAACAAATCAGAGAGAGAAACTAAACCCACCTAGATCCATGAGTGATTATAGAGACCAATGGATGAGCGCACTCCTACATGGTGCCTCCACAAGATACCTCAACTCCTCACACCACAACCACCACACAATTAATTCTCCAGCCAGCAGCCATTCGGACCTTACCAACCAGCGGGTAATGCCTGCAGAACAAAGGAACTCACGCCCACTGAGCCAAAAATCCATGCTGTGGAGAACCCCCTTGAACAAAAATTAGATGGGTTTCAGCTTAAATGGGTCAACAATTTGATAAATTGCACACGCCCACTTCAAAGCTCGCTCAAGCAGCCTTGATCAAAAGGGAAGAGAGTCAAGAGGAAGAGTGCTTCACGTGGCACCATGGTGGAGGAGCCGTGGTTCACAAAGCACTAATAAAGAAGGCCTGTAGAAAATTTTAACTTCATTGTCACTGCCGTCTCGTAGGCTAGCTGTAGCTAACCTCCCAATTGTCGACCGAGGATACAGCCGACAGGAAATGGGAAGGGAAGGGACCCAAGAGCCTATCATTCAATCAATTCCCATGAAACTGAATCCAAGTGCCACCGCCACCAAATGCCACTTCCAAAGAGCCCCTCCACGACCAAGTTTATATTCTCGCTCTCTACACCCCGCACTACACCCGGCTTCTCAAAGCTATGTCCAACTAATCACCGTCGCTATGTAAAATCTCCCAAGAGATTAGTGGCTTCGCACGTAATTTTCGCCAATTACATCAAAAGACACAAGCAATGCTTATATTGCATGGCACAAATAAGTTAAGTTCGAGGTGCGCCCTCGATTGGAGCACCCGAACCCGACATTTTGAGCTCTCGCGGCTCCAAGAAACAAAGGCCTAAGGAATTGGCTTGGGTATATTTCCCTACTTTTTTGTTTAATTTTTCTCTCTGCTTTGTTTATTTTATCTATTTTATTTAATTTCTTGTTAATTTTACTTCTTAGATTTTCTAATTTTTAGTCAATTTTTGTTTTGGATTAATTTTTACTTTTCTCGCAATTTTTCTTAATTTTTCTTTTGTTAATTTTGCGCTTTGTAAATACTTTGAAACCTAGAATTAAGAAATCAAGAAGGGTGAGCAAGAAATTTTCGCAACTATAGCGAAAATTTCGGCAATCCTAATAAATGAATTTTTCGCTAGATAGCTTAAAATTTGGTGAAATTTTCATTTTTAGAGCGAAATTTCGCTAAGCTAGCGAAAATCTTTGTTCCTTCCGCTACATGACAAAATAGTGCACAGTGTTTCCATTTTATTTTTATTTTATATTTATATATTAAAAAAAAACGTTTTTTTATATTATTTTTATTTCTAAAAAAAAAATTAATTAAAATTTTTTATTAATTTATATATATATATATATATATATATATATATATATATATATATATAATTTGGTCTTCAAAAAAAAAATTTTGTTTTTATTTTTTATTTTTTATTTATTTTTTTAATTATTTTATTTGATTTTTTCAAAAATCAAATCAAAATTAAAAATTTTCGCTATTAGACATTCGCGATTTTCGCTAGCTTAGCGGGGGTTTCATGGTTAGCTTAAAATTTTTCGCTATGGGCCCCACTTTTGACCTCCAATTTTGTTTCGCTCATAACTTTTTCATCCGAACTCCGTTTTAGGCGTTTTTGGTACCATTGGAAAAGAGAGTGTAGAATCCAAATATGGCAAGAAAGAATATTTTTGAAATTATTATGAAGGTGGTGTAATTTAAAATGCCCAAATTGGGTCACTTTTTTTCCTCTTTTCTCCTAACTTGTTTGTTTGAAGCCCAAACGGAGTGAATAAGGTGTTTCATGGAAAGCTTTTAAGTGTAAGTCTCCTATCCATCAATGATCACATCTCATCAGAGGTAATAATTTCTCTAATTTTCCAATCCGAGCCTTACTCTGACACCGAGATGTTCATTAGTCAGAGAAAGTGCTAGCAAAGGAAGTGGCTTTTGTATTTATGTTTTGTTATTATTTTGTGCAAGCCTATTTTAGATGTTCAAGCATTTCTGTTGTGGCTCCTCTTTCATAGTGCTCAATAAGTACTAAATACCTTTACTTTTTCAAAATCCTGGACCCATTTTGCAATCAAAATTTTTCTGCGGGTTTTGCCTAACCCGCAAGTTGGAAAATTTAAACTTTGTCCACCCTATTGATGCTAGATTGGTTCCATGCTTGGTTGAGTGAATGATTAGTTGAATTTTTATTGATTTCTCGATATTTTTCTTCCACCTTTAGCTAACCACACGTAGCACATTAGGTTTCAATGATAGGTCAAAATCAAGGCAACCTCCCTTTACTTTTTGTATAACCTACTCCTAGTTTCATTGACCGCCTTTTAATAGGTTAAGGACCGTGGAAAGAAGGCACGCGTCTTCGAAAAAAAAAAAAAAAAGTGAAAAGAAAGAGAAAAAGAAAAGAAAAAGAATAAAATTGGGTAATGCTTTGCCTTGAAACCCGAAAGCACGGTCCGAGGGGTATAAGGCGTAAAGCTCTCAAAGCCCTGTCTCTAAACCTCATCGGGGTTGGGAGCCACCGACTTAAGTTCTCGCTATACGGGTGGACGGGTGGAGTTGGAGCAAGTTGTAGGTGCCGGAGTCTCAAATCATTCAAGTCAGGGAACCCAAGAGTTTGTGATCGAAAGACCTATGACTTGGTGCTCCCAAGCCCAATTGGCTGGGAGTCACTGCAGATCCTCGTTACATGGACTTTGGTGAGGTTTCCATTCTCAGCATTGCACCCTTACAACGCAAAAAGAGTTGTGGAATAAGAGGCGGGTCCTCGATCCATTGTAGGGTCAGGTTAGCATGATAGGTCGGTAGTAGCTAGGTCAGGGAGAGTGCAGCTTGGATGCTTATTGTTAAGAGCCGATCAAACAAAACAATTTAGATTTTGGTGGAAGTTTCCGGTTGATTCCACCAAGAAGCGAGGCTCTTTAATACTCAATTTTGTATGGCATTCATTCTCTCATGATAGTCATTGGACACGACTTTGATGATTTTTACTTATGGTTAGGCATTACTCATTCACAACCTTTTTGAAATACCATTTTTGTGAACGTTATTTTGTTATAGTTTTATATGTATTTTATTACTTTATTTCTTTCATTGCTAAGGGACTAGCAATGTGTTGGTTGGGGGGTGTGATTAGTGCCCAAAAAGTGCTATTTTGAACCCTATTTTTAATAGGTTTTGAGCGCTTTTTGTGTACTAATTGTTATAATTAACCCAATTGACATGTTCGGGTCCCTATTGCACTTCTAATTGCATTCCGAGGCTGCTTGTAGTTTTTGGTGTGAATTGAAAGCCAAATTATCGTGTCAATCCAATCATAACCAAAGTTGGGTTGATTTCAATCAATTTCATATGGTCTTCTATCAATTTCAGCAAGCCAGGAATGAAGAATTTCAAAGCATGAAGAAATGGAATAATGCAGTGGGAATAGTAGCAGCAGGAGCCAATGGACCAAGAGTCATAGTGGGAGAGAGAACAAAGGAATTTCGCTTATGGCATAGTGAAAATTCGCACTTAGTTGTATACTTTTCGCTTATGCACAATTTTCGCTAAGCTACGAAATTTCGCTTAGTCAGCTTAAAATTCATCGGTGGCATAGTTGTACTAATTTCTCTTATGCCTTGTATTTCGCTATGATAGCTTAAATTCACCGTGCATAGCTTAAATTCTGTCGCTTCCCGTTTTTGTTTAAACGACTATTTGGTTTTTCTCCTTCTACCCTCACCGTAATTTTGTCGTTTCATATTGTTTTGTAATTTCCTCTTCTCTCGAGCACATATGCTTCCCAACAGAACAAATGACAATCAATCACTTCATTGTAATAAATTTTGGGGGAAGCCAACTCCCCTCTGCTTTCTCGCTTCTTCATCGTCTCTTTCATTTTCTGCACTTTTCTCGGGCAAACAACACCCCTTGACGATGACAAATCAAGGATGCTCTTGCTAAAATCCTTCCTCCTTGAAGGCCGCCGGGTGCGTGGATCTGTCAGCCAAGGTTCCCTATTCTTTCACGCTACAAAACAATACCGCCAATGCTTCCCCTTTCTAACTGCAGGCTTTTATCCCTTCTAATCTCCCTCGAACGGCATATTTGCAGCTTTGTGGTTCGGGGCGGATGCTTATCGCTAGATCCACCGAGATTCATTAGTTACCCCCTGAACCATTGAAAGCGGGGAGTCTGTGAGACTTTTTTCTTTTCACTGGCTTATGACCACTCGATGGCCGCAGATGCCATTTTTCAAAAGGATAAATATTTTGGGCAATTATAGCTAAATGAAGATCCTGCTCGAGATGACTCATATGTCATCCTCCCCAACGCGAGGAAACACCCCGAGGACCCTTCTGGGCCTGTCTCTTAGAATCCTAAGCTCCATGATCCCGATGCTTTAAGGAGACTTCTTTACATTTTATTTTATTTAAATTTCGCTTGCCAACCATTACACCTAATCGCTTTCACAAAATCCCAAAATCCAAATTTAATTCCACCATTTTTACTTCACTCAAATCATTTGTACAAAGAAACCCATCCTCGTGTTCGACTTCTAGACCACTATATCATGGTAGTTTGATCACCCTTACGAATGGGGTAGGGAGGAACTTAGGATACAAATTTTGTTGGATTCTCGATCACCCTACCGTGGCACGATCAGACTCACATACACCACTCCCGGGTGAATGCACCATGCATCAGACTCTTGCAAGAGGATGTAGCTGGTCAAGCCTTATATGGTGCCCCCCTGCCTCCCAACCCATGGCATGGAAAATGAGAATCCAAACACACATCCGAGATTTTTGAGGAAGTTTGCAATAACCTTCAAGGAGGGTAAAATTGATATGGAATTGTTGAAGTTGAAAGCCGATTCGTACTACGCAGTGGTGATCCCAAATAAACAAAAATTTGTATCCACCTCCTAACGCCGTAGCAAACTATCGCAGTATATGGTCTAGGGTCAACACGTGGATGGGTTTTCTTCGTACAAATGCATTTAAGTGGAAGTAAAAATGGTAAATTTTGTTTGGATTTTAAGTTGGTGTGATAAAACAGGGGGGGTGGTGGTTTGCAACCTAAATTAAAGTAAGAAAAAAATGTAAAATAGAACCCTTTGAAGTGCTCTGCCACTAGTTTAGGGTTTTAAGGCAAACTAACATGTCCCCTGGTCTTTTCCTCGCATTGGGAGGATGACATATAGTCATTTCCCGAACCGGATCTTCATTTAACTTTAAAGACTAAACCTTAAAATTTTCCCTTTTGAAAAACAACATTTATCACAATGCTCCTAAACAAGGAAAACGCAGCTCCTGATTTCTCCACTTCACAAAGGATAAATAGAAAGACGAATCTCAAAGTGATCTAGCAATAAGCATCCACCGAAAACCTAAAGATTGCCAAATACTGATCAAAGAAGGCACATCAGGTGCTGAGTTCTAACCTAGAGTGAGAAATAAGAACATACATGAAAATAAATGCCTACGTTAAAAAATCAGAGGACCGCGCCACTCAAATCCTAGCCGCTGAACCCCTCCTTCAAGGAGTGAGGTTCAGCAACCATCCTCCTGAAGACATCCTCGCAGGAGTGTTTGGCAGCCAAGAAAGGGGAAAGAAAATGAAAGAAAATGGAGAAAGGAAGCTACGGGGAAACTGCCGCTCTCTATTGCCGACGTCAAGTGAAGTTCAGTTTGTACAGACTGAGGCTTATATAAGTGCTCAGTGTATATGAAATTACCAAAACAAAAGCTATTACAAGGGTTAAAATAGGAAGAAACAAAAAAAATGTAACAAAAAAACTGAGGCGTGAAATGCAGAGAACAAGCTGCCGGAGGAACAAAGGTCGCATGATGCGTACAAGGTTTCATAGAACAAAATTAATGCTCCATTTTTCTTGCATTTTCATTTTCTTCTTCTAGTCTCTCGATCCGTACGCCGAGCTTGACTAATTCTTCGTGCTGATCGACTCAACAATTTTGGCACTATTACTTGTAAAACTACAAATTTTGCCACAAAAATGACTGGTGAGGGATAATAGGGACCTTAATGTGTAAATTAGGTTAATTACAATGATTAAGACAATAAAAAGAACTCAAACCTATAATAAAATAGGGTTCAAATTAGCACTCTTGGGCACCGAATCACACCCCCAACCTACACATTGCTAGTCCTTTAGCAATGAAAAGAAAGAAAGAAAGAAAGAGCATACAAAAACGATAACAAAAATAATGTTCAAAATGGTATTTCAAAAAGGTTGTAAATGAGTAATGCCTAACCCAAGTAAGAATCATCAAACCTTTGCCTGGGTCAACTATTTTGAGAGAATGAATGGTATACAAAGTGGAGTATCAAAAGATCCTCCATCTCTGAATCAAACTTAAACTTCAACCAAAATTCAAGTGTTTGTTTGATCGCTCTCAACAATAAACCGTCAACCGCACTCTCCCCAACCTAGCTACGCACAACCTAGCATGCTAAACTAACCTAAATAGATCAGACCCACTCTTTATTCCACAACTTTTTTTTTTTTATCGTAGGGTGCAATGCCGAGGAATCGACCTACCAAAGTCCATGTACTGGGATCTACCGATGACTCCTAACCAATTAAGGCTTAGGGCACTAAGTCATGGCGATCTTTCGCCACTAACTCTTCAGTTTCACCTCGACTTCGAATGATTTCGAGATTCCAGCACCTACAACTTGCTAAACTCTCACCCATCCACCCATGTAAAGAAGCACTAAGTCGGACTCCCAACCAAGCTTAGTAGTAATCGGTTTTTAAAGGTTTTCGCCATATACCCTGATCGTGCTCTAGTTTCGTGAAAAGCGTCGCACTTTTTCTTCTTTTTCTTTTTTTTTCTTTTTCTTTTCTTTTTTTCTCTTCTTTATTTTGAAGACACGCTGGCCTTCTTTCAATGTGGGCCCCACCTATTAAAGGTGGTCAACGAATAGGTAGGTGATTCGTGCCACTCGCAGGTGATCCGGAATCAACAAAATTTTTTCCTATTTTCCTCCTAATTGTCGAGTCAAGCTACCGCAGCGATACGGTCTAGCTGCCGAACACGGGATGGGTTTTCATCCTGCACAAATGATTTCAGGCTACGGTTCAAAATGGTGAGGCTTTCATTTGGATTTTTGGATTTTTGATTAAAAAGTGTGGGAGATTGGTTGTTCACTGGGTAACTGAAACGGTTTGAACTAAAGTGTGAAATAGACCTGAAGAATGGTCACTAAATTTGATAAAATCTGTGGTTATAAAGGTGTCCCTGGTATTTCGTGATTAGTGGGCAAATGACATATAGTCATAGCCAAAACCTGGACTTTTGTTTAAATTTTTAAAACTAACCCTTAAAAAACACTCCTATTTGAGCTAAACCTGTATTTAGCATTTAATGTTCCAGTTAGCTTGAAAACATAAATATTTAACCTCATTTCTGGCTCAGAATGACATCTAAAGAATGCCATGCATCACCATTAAGAATTCACTTAACCCTAAAGCATGATAAGTAAAGGATCAAAGGAAAGACATTAAATGTTATCAACCCTAGCTTGGAAAGTTTGGAACAATAACTGCAGCATTCGTTTATTTAAAACTGAGGACCACTTAAAACCACCATTAACCACCTAGCAACCCTCCTCTTTCACATATTTTATGCTTAAATAAACATCCCTTTGAGTTGTCATCATCAAAGGTGGTGTTTATACCAAGAAAATGAGGGAAAGAGGAGAGAGAAGAGAGAAATCAGAACCTAAAATGAAAAGTCATGTGATTACAAAGGTAGAATGTCAAAAGTTAGGGCTGGGCAAAATTATAAGGTGGCTTATATATTATACAAGATGTGTGGAATACCAAAAATACCTAAATATAAGATTACAATAGGACAAATGGGAATTACACAAAACGAGGTCGTTGAACAAAAAACACAAGGGGATAAATTTTCGCTTATGCATAGCAAATTCCTCGCTTATCATAGCGAATACCATGATAGCGAAATTTCGCTATCATAGAGAAAATACAAGGCATAGAGAAATTCAAATTTTCGCTATGCACAACTTCTTGCGTGATAGTTATTCTTAGCTATGATAGCCAAATTTCGTCATCATAGCTAAAAAACTGCAGCATAGTTTAGTCTTCACAGGATTATAAATTTGTTATGGTTACAAATTTTCGCAATCTCAAGTAAATTTTCAATGCATAGCAAAACTCCTCTTGATCCTCCCATCCGGCTTCAAATTTCCAATTCTTCAATTCCACTTGACATTTTCTTCAACTCCTGGGCTTGATGAAATCGCCGAGAATTCCGATGAACATGGCGAATCGGCACTAATTCGGCCAAGCTTGAAATGATGGCCGAGGCTCAAAAACCCGCCAAATTACAAAAACAAACTCGAAACAAAAATCAAATAGGTACTAAACGGACCTGCGCATGTCAATTGGCTTAATTCATATGATTAGAACGCAAAAAGCACTCAAAACCTATCTTAAATAGGACTCAAAATATCACTTTTTGGGTACTAATCACACCCCCCAACCGACACGTTTCTAGTCCCTTAGCAATGCTAAAAACAATCAAGGTATGCATGTCAGGCTTTGCAAAAGTGTGCGGCCGTTAGGCTCTACCTTCAAGATGAACAATTTAGACTCTGTACAAATACCAACATGAGAGAACAATTGCCATATAGGACCAAGTTTGAGGGTAACATCAATCCCAAAGAAGTCGACCTAAACATCCACCATAATCTAAGTGTTCTTAAGGTAACCACGAACCAATGTTTCTGTGCCATTCTCCCCAACCAAGCTAACGCTACCTAATTTTAAACCGTCGACCAACCTAAATAGACTCGTATACACTCTTATTTCAACACCATTGTATCATAGGTGCACGTTGAAAACTCGACTTCA
Source organism: Tetrastigma voinierianum (assembly GCA_016808115.1). Taxonomy (NCBI): domain Eukaryota; kingdom Viridiplantae; phylum Streptophyta; class Magnoliopsida; order Vitales; family Vitaceae; genus Tetrastigma; species Tetrastigma voinierianum. The sequence goes on along the minus strand of JAEQBH010007852.1, from coordinate 130,685 downwards.
CTAAAGTCCGCGGTAATCTCAGGTCCACCGATGACTCCCAACCACCAAGGTTTAGGGCATCAAGCCAAAAGGACCAACCGACCAAACTCTTCGTGCTCCACCCTCGACTTCAAATGACTTCGCAGAATTAAGCACCTACAACTCGCAACTCTACCCATCCACCCGTAACGAACACTAAGCTCCGTGTCTCCTAACTAGTGAAGGCTTAGGGCACCGGCTTTAAAGGCTTTCGCCTATACCTCGGACCGTTCGGGTTTCAAGGTAAAAGTGTAATAAAGATTCATAGTTCTTTCTTCTTTCTTTTCTTTTTTCTTTTTCTTTCTTTTTCATTCGAAGACTACATCGGGCCTTCTTTCAGGGCAAACAACCTATTACGGGTCGCCAATGTGATCCAAGGCCCATTTGGTAAAATGAAAGGAGGTATATAGCTTCTCGACCTATTGATAAAAACTGATGTGCAGTGTGTGAATTAGATAAAGGTGGATATACAAGGTTGAATACTACCGGAACTTCCAATCGACAAAAACTAAATCATGCATGAAATTGTTCTAAAGATTATGAAGACAAGGTTTCCAATTTTCAACCGGTTGCAAGAGAAAATACAAAATATAGGCACAAAAAGGCAATCTCTAAATTAAAGAAAACTAATTTAGTACCGCAGGCATGTATAACCGTAAAAACTAAATCTAACACAAGAAAATTACTCCTGACTAACCCAGTTTGGGAATGAAAAAGCTAGAGGAAGGAATGGTACCTCCTCAGTCATGGTGGCAGGAGAGGGATCATCCCTAGACAGGCTGAGGTGTTGTTTGTGAAGTGGTTGATGATACTACAGCTGTCAACACAAGGCTAAACAAAATGCCAACACTGATTACTACAAAAATTTTAAACAAACAGAAACTTAATCAAAACTAAGCATTTAAATTAGTGGCTTGGCAAAAAGCAGAGCCATCTGTGGGCCACAAGGAGGATCCGTAAGGAGAATTTCTCCCGACGTGTCCTGGTCGCACAACATAGGGCTTCACCCTCTGTCCTATTAACCTTGATCACCCTATTATCATTTGGATTGAGTAGGTCACCAACCACTGGGTGTGTCCGCTAAACTAAGGAATGGACCCCGCCCATCACGACTTGAGTTTGCCCTAAATGTGTATGGAGTTTGGAATCATAGAGGAGGACTTGGTCCCCCTTGTTGAAATTCTTGCCAGTTATCATTTGATCATGCCATTTTTTTTTATCTTTCTTTGCAAATTCGAAGTTCGAGTAGGCATCATTCAGATTCTTCCAACTCCATTGAGATCAAGGAATCTTTTCGACCTCCGCCTCTACTCATCCATGTTCGCTCGATCGCCCACCATGCTTTATATTCGACCCCACCTGGAAGGTGATATGCCTTTACCATAGACTAACCGACAAGGGGACATTCCCAAGAATTGTTTTGAAAGCTGTCTCTGTGCTTCTCCACAAGGAATCTAAAAGAGGTTTGATGGACCAATCTTTTCTCATATTGCTCACCACCTTCACAATGGTCTTAATCTCCTCGTTAGCAAGTTCTACTTGACCACTCTGTTTGAGGATTTGGTAAAGGGTGGCCACCTGTGTTTCACACCATATTTAGCCATGAGGTTTTCAAAAGGCTTGTTACGAATGTGAACCCCATCACTAATAATGGCTTTAAGTAAATTCCCGAACCTAGAAAGATGTTTGCTTTCACACTGGGCACCACCCCGTGGTCATCAGTTTTCAGGATTGCCTTAACCCATTTGGACACATAGTCTACTCCCACCAAGTGTATGTATGACCATACATGCAAAGGGGGCTCTATGAAATCGATGCCCCAAACATCAAATAGCTCGACCACTAAAATTGGGGTTCAGGGGCACTCATGATCACGAGACACTTCCAAGCTCGCATTTGTCTCACACACTCGGCACATTAGGGTGCTTTTTAACAGGAGGGCCAAGAGAAAACCCGACCGCAGCACCTTCATTGCCGTCAGAAGCAAAGTGACCACCATGCACTTCAGGCAGCGGCTCACCCTCGCTGCTCTTCGTGCACACACTTCATGATTATCCGATCTCGCACGCATTTAAACAAGAAGGTTTCTTCCCCAATAATAGAATGGATCTTTGCAAAGAAATACTTCCTATCCTTTTCTTTCCGCAAATACAAAATGGGATTTCTCCCCTGCTAAGTAGGAAATTGGCAATGAGCATACCAGGAGCTTTTTTCCAACCAAGATTAAAGATTCTTCAGAAATTCATCATTGATGGGTATTATGAGTGTCATGGGCTATTGTTAAATTTTGGAAAGATGGTCTGCCACCACATTCTCTACCCTTGTCCTTAATTTGCAAGTTAAATTCTTGGAAGCGTATGAACCCATCTGATAAGTCTTGCCTTGGCATTGCTTGGTCGCAGATATTTCCAAGTCAATGATCCGTAAAATGACTATACGCCCCAACCAAGTATGCCTAAATTTGTCTAAGGCGTAGACCACATCGCTAACAATTTTCTCTCGTAGTAGTATAGTTCCTTTGTGTTTATTCAAGGTTTTGTCAGATAATAGATCATAACAGGTCATTCTCATAAGTATCAGCTTCTCCAATAGCAAGATCACTTGCATCACACATCACCTCAAAAGGCAACTGCCAATTGGGTGCTCGTACTATTGGTGCAGTGGTCAAATGGGACTTCAGCTCTTCAAAGCTTTCCATTCTTTTCCCAAACAAATTTAAAGATCCTTTCCTGGCAGCTTATGAGGGCCAGCAATCTCAGTCCTCACGAATCTTCTGCGAAAAGCCCCGCATGGCCAAGGAATTGGCCGAACTGCTTTTACGCTTGTTGGAGATGGTAGTTTGAAATAAGTTCAATTTTTGCCTTGTCAACTTCTATCCCCATCGGAAATGACATGCCCCTTTGCAGACAATTCCTTCCGTTCACCATAAAATGGCATTCTCCCGCTACAATTTATTTTTCAATGCACTCAAGTGATAGCTTTTAAGATTAGTCGACATTCTTCAAAATCACCTCCATAAACAAAGGATGTCATCCATGTATACTTCCATTATGCGCGCTCCACCATATCGCTGAACATACTAAGCATACATTCAGCGGCAAGGGCGTTACAAAGACCAAAAGGCATCCTCCCCGTAGCATAAGTGCTAAATGGACAAGTAAAGGTAGTCTTTTCTGATCTTCTCTCGTGCACTTATCCGAAAATTCCTCGAATACCCATCCAAAAGCAATAGAATGGGTGTCCGTAAACTCTTCAAGAAGCCGATCAATGAAAGGCAAATGGAAGTTATCCTTTCGTTACTTCATCGAGCCTCCCAGACCCATGCAACCCTCCAACCGGTGGTAAGTCGAGTAGACAATTCCCTGCCCTTTCATTTTTCACAAGTACACCTCTCGATTTCTTGTACTACCCGAGCTGATTACCTGCATCTGACATGGGGTAAATGATACCAAAATAAGTAACAATTTCAAGACTTCAAGGTGAACTAATTCTTACAAGTGAGGATTCAACCCTCCTCGAGGTCGCCTAACGCCTTTAGCCTTCTTCCAAATAAATGTGTGTGCAAGATCGTCAGGGTTTATGCCTTAAATCAAATTTTCCACCCCAAAGCTTGTTTGTTCATTTTGAGGAGATGCAGCAGGTTGTGCTCTTGTGAAGTGGTCAGTAGTGATGATATCACAACTGGACACTGCTTGTTTTCTTCCAGAAATGCATATTTTAATTCAACTGGTAGGGGTTTGAGCTCTAACTGTTGAGGTTCCTTTAGTTCTTCACCAGTTAAAAGAGGCAGAATTTCCATTTTCTTCCTGCACCGCACTAAGTTCATGTGACATGGGGTTCCCGTTGTTTCCAAGACACTCCATATAACCTGTCAACACATCTTGCACTCCAAGCGTCATTGGCCTCGTTTCTTCAAGAATTGTATCTATTATGCACTTTACACCGTTCTCCACTGGGTGCCTATGCCTTTACCAAATGGAAGATATCGAGCCTAAAGTCATATTCCCAAACGCTAGTTGCATTTCACCCCATCGTGGGCAATTGATTATAGCACTGGCAAGAATGGCCTTCCCAATATGATGGGTACATGATTGGTTCCCACTGCTACCGGCTCTGTGTCAAGTACTACAAAATCCACTGGATAGTGCAGAATTTGTCCACTTGTACTCTAACATCCTCAATGGTCCCCTCGATATTTTAATAAAATTCATTAGCCAAAGACAAAGCAGGACGGAGGCGTTTTAGTTCCCAAACCTAGCCGCTTGTACATGGAATATGGTAGTAGGTTCACTCAGCTCCCAAGTCTAATAATAGTGTTTTTTCTACACCGAAGCCTAATATTAACTCGAGATTGTAGGACATCCCGGTCCTTATTTCACCGGAGTTTTGCACCTCAATGATAAAGCACTCACTGGCCGTCAAAAGGCCTTCTTGTTCACATCGAGGCCCCTTTTACCGTACATGTCCTTCAACCGGAAATGTCGGGACTCACTGATCATGTCAAGAAGAGGGATGTTGACTTTACTACATAGCACTTCAAAATTTCGCTTTGGTTGACTGAATCTTTCTTTCTTTCATGTGCTGGAAAGGGAGTGGGTACACTGGCTTCACCTCTTCCCTTTGTCGATTGTTCTTCCTCTCGTGAATCAATCCACCGCAAGAGTTGTTTGCTGGTCGGGACCGCCTGCTATTTACCACTTCTCAAAGTCAATACCGCTTGACTTCATCAATTTTGCATTTGATCACCGGTCGTAGCTTATTTATGCACTCCCTTTAGGCTTGCCAGGTCCTGGAAGGAAATTTCCTTTTCGTAACCTCCGTCGGGCTAGACAACCTGGTAATGGAACTTTGCAACTCGGAATGCAGGCTGTCTATCTTCTGGTTGAGGGAGCTCTCTACTCTTTCAATTTTCTGATTGGTTTGGACATTCAGCACCTTTTGTTCTTCCACAAACGTGCCTACCACTTTGCTTAAATTTCAGAATCTGCCCGCCTCAACAGGGAAGTTAAGGTGGAGGCCGCCGTTGTCGTACCGGGCCGAGCAAAAACCATCATAGCCGCAGAGGCATATGTGGGGTTTTGGCCTACAAAAGGTTTGGATGATTTCTCCAATTGGGGTTATAGGTGCTGCCATATGGAGCATTTGTAGGTGGCTTATTTTGACCCAAGACATGGGCATGTTCTTGCATTAAGTCTCTTACTCGACTTTAACTATCGGACAATGCTCCTAAGGTATCGCTTGATCGACAATCAAGTGTCGGGTGAGACAAACAATTCATTCACTGCTTGCACTTTATGTAGCCTTTTTCCTTCTAGCTCTTCCACCTTCCTGGGCCTAAGGTCGATATCTCGCTTCATCTCCATATCTCTCTAAAGTGCATAAATACCTCCCTTTGGTGGGTTGACGGTTTTGGCCTCTTCAGCCTTGGATCTCTGCCTTCATCCCAAGCCTTGGAAGCTCTATCCACATAATTCAAGAAGTCCATGGCTTCATCCGGATTTTGCCTGAAAGTCACCCACACATGGTTTCTGGGCTAGCTGTTTCACGGCAGGAGACATAAATTACATCATAAAAATGATTCACCAGCATCCACGTATCAAATCCATGATGTGGGCATGGCTGATGGTCTCCATGAACCTCTCCCACCACCGATAAAATTCTCATTGTCATAGGGCCGAGTAAGTGTGTAGACCGCTCTTCAAACTGCTGTCTTAGTTGTACCGGGCACGTCTTCAAAAATTAGCCAAGATCGGGCCTAATTTCTCTAATCGCTTCGGCCTCAAGAATTGAGCCATATTTTGGCTTTGTCCTTGAGGGTTAACGAGAATGCCTTCAACTTCAACAATTTACTCCACCCTCCTTAAAAAGTTATGCACACTTCAAAATCTCGAATGTGTGAGTATGGATTTTCATTCTCCATACCATATGAAATGTGGGAAGTAGGGCACCAACAGAAGTCTCACTACCACCTCAGCAGGTGTGGTATAATACTGTGAGGGAGCACTCACTCTAGAGGTGTATGTGGTCCCTCATTGATCCGTATGCCGCTGGATTCACCTGAGTGCCTGTCGACTTTGCTATTCTCAGTAGAGATTCATCAACACCGCACATCCCATTTCATAAATTTTTGTCAATCAAAATCACTTTGAATCATCCATATCCATCCCATGTTTATAAACACCTCATGAACACAAAATGAGAAACAAGAGCAACAAGAATGCCAAAGATTTATGTTAATAAACAAAACTATTCATGATTATAAAATAATGCGACCGTTTGAGTAAGAAAACTACAATTTTACAAACAAAATCTAAAAGATTGTAATGGTCACTCAACATCTGTAATGTGGATTATGTTCCATGGTCAATTCATCATCAGATTGAAAATCAATCTCCATAATTTATTTTCTGATTTGATCGGTGCCACTATGAGGTGATCCAATCATCAAACGATTTATTTTCTTCCTTCCACGTTCAGTCGCTTTCGGTCGTGAAGATAATCGTTCAGTGTCAATCATTTGATAAGTTTCTCATCCCAAAACGATCGGTGCTCATGGTTCAAAATGGTGAGGCTTTCATTTGGATTTTTGGATTTTTGATTAAAAAGTGTGAGATTGGTCAGTTCACTCAATCGAACCCGCTTGAACTAGTGTGAAATGGTGACCTTAAAGGCTCAATACTAGCTCGACAAATGGGTTATAAAGGTGTCCTCGGGTATTTCCTCGCATTAGGGCAAATGACATATAGTCATAGCCAAAACCGGATCTTTGTTTAGCTTTAAAAACTAACCCTTAAAACACTCATATTTGAGCTAAAACCTGTACTTAGCATTTAATGTTCCAGCAATTTGAAAACATAGCATTTAACCCTCATTTCTGGCTCAAATGACATCTAAAGAATGGTCACAGATCTACCATTAAGAATTCAATGAACTCCTAAAGCATGACAAGTTAGTGACCAAAGGAAAGACATTAAATAGCATTAAACCCTAGCTTGGAAAGTTTGAATAATCATAAGCATTCGGCTTCATTTAAAAACTGAGACCACCCGCAAACCACCATTAACTAACCTAGCAACCTCCTCTTCATGTTTTGAGGCTTCTATCCAAACATCCTTTGAGTTGTCATCCTAAAAGGTGGTGTTTGGCAGCCAAGAAAATAAGAGAAAGAGGAGAGATGAGAGAAAACTCAGAACCTAAATGTGAAAAGTCTGTGACATGCTGCACGTCAAAGCTGTGGTTACAAAATTATAAGGTGGCTTATATGTACCATACAAGATGTGAAAATACCAAAATACCTAAAATATAAGATTACAATAGGGACAAATGGGAATTACACAAAACGAGGTCGCGTAGAACAAAAACACATGGGGACAACCTCGCTATGCATAGTAATTACTATCATAGCTTGTGGTCACAAGGCATAGCCAAAATTCAAATTTCGCTATGCACGCATCCGCGAGGATACGAAATTTCGCTATCATAGCGAAACTATGCATACGGGGCCTTCTAGGATTATAAACTTCGCTATGATAGGCTAAATTTCGCTATCATAGCGAAAAACTGTGCATAGCGAAATTTCGCAGGGATTGCGAAATTTTCGCTATGGTTGCGAAATTTTCGCAATCCTTGCGAAATTTTCGCAATGCATAGCGAAAACTCCTGCATCCTCCTGCATCCAGTTCAGCCTCCAATTCTTCAATTCCACTTGACATTTCTTTAACTCGGCTTGATGAAATCACCGAGAATTCGTATGAACATGGCGTAAATCGGCACCAATTCGAAGCCAAGCTTGAAATGATGGTTGAGGCTCACAAAACCTGCAAAATTACCAAAAACAAACTCGAAACAAAATCAGTAGTACTAAACGGACCTACGCATGTCAATTGGCTTAATTCATATGATTAGAACGCAAAAAGCACTCAAAACCTATCTTAAATAGGACTCAAAATAGCACTTTTTAGGTACTAATCAGTAGGTTATTGCAAGGCTTAGGAGGCTAGGCAGTTTTCAGGTTATTGAAGAAACCTGATGTGCACAATGTGTGGTTAGCTAAAGGTGGAAGAAAAGCTGGTCTAAAGCAAGAGTTCAACTGATCATCCACTAACTAAGCATGGAACCAATCTAACATCAATAGAATTGACAAAGTTTAAATTTTCCAAACCACGTATTAGGCAAAACACAAAAACGGGTGCGCTTTTTTGAACAAATAAGTCAGATAGTATAACAGCTTTCACGAAAAAAGAAAACCAGCAAGCCACTGAACATCACAAAATGGGCTTGCTCAAAATAGTAACAAAAATATAAGTGCAAAAGCCACTTCCTTCACTAACTCTCGAAATGGCCCGGCAATGGCGCCATTTGATTTGTGCCACAGTAGGGTGATCCGAAATCAACAAAATTTGTATCCTAAATTCCTCCTACTACCGTAGAGAAAATTCATTGGCAAGATAGTGGTCTAGGGTCGAACACAAGACGGGGTTTTCTTCGCACAAATGATTTAAGGAAGTCAAAATGGTGAATTTTGTTTAGATTTTAAGGTGGTGATAAAACAGTGGGGTTGGTGGTTGTAAACCGAATTAAAGTAAGAAAAAAATAAAATAGAACCCTTGAAGTGTCGGGCCACTAGTTTAGGGTTTTAAGGCAAACTAACATGTCCTCAGTCTTTTTTCTCTCAAGATTGGGAGGATGACATAAAGTCATTTCCCGAACCGGATCTTCATTTAGCTTTAAAAACTAAACCCTATGATTTTCCCTTTTGAAAAACAACATTTATTGAACATTAATGCTCTTAGACAGTGAAAACGTGCCTCTCGACCCACCCTAGCCTGATAGCCAGAAAGCAACTACGAATCTCGGATCTTAGCAATAAGAATCCACCGAACCCCAAAAGATTGCCAACACCGATCAAAGAAGGCACATCAAAAGGAGTTCTAACCTAGAGTGAGAAATAGGAACATACATGAAAATAAATTCACGTTAAAAACAGACCATTGGCTTAATTTTAAATCCTAGCAAGAACCCTTTTCAAAGTGGAATTAGTTCAGCAACCATCCTCCGAGTTGTCATCCCCGTGGAGGAGTGTTCTCGAAGCCGAAAGGGGAAAGAAAATGAAAGAAAAATGGAGAAAAAGGAAGGTACGGGAAACTGTCGTCTCATTGCCGACGGGAAGGAAGCTTAGTTTGCAATGCATCGAGGCTTATATAAGTGCCTGTATATGAAATTACCAAAAACCAAAACAAAAGCTATTAAGGTTAAAATAGGAAGAAACAAAAAATGTAACAAAAACCGAGGCGTGAAATGCGGAGAACAGTCGTTGAGGAACAGCTGTCAGTAGGATGCACAAGGCTCGCAGAACCAAAATTCGCAATGCTCCATTTTCTGCATTTTCGCTTCTTCTTTCCTTCTAGTCTCCGACCGCGAATGCCGAAGCTGACTCGAATTCTTCATGCTTGGATCGACTCAACAATTTTGGCACTATTAGCTTGCAAAAACTGCAAATTTGCCACAAAATGCGATCAGTAGGATAATAGGGACCTTAATGTGTAAATTGGGTTAATTACAATGATTAGTACACAAAAAGCACTCAAAACCAATAATAATAAACAGGTTAAAATAGCACTTTTGGGCAATTAATCACACTCCCATCCCACACATCAAGTAGTCCCTTAGCAAATGGTTAAAGAAAGAAAGAAAAGAAAGAAAGAAAGAGCATACAAACGATAACAAAATAATGTTCAAAATGGTATTTCAAAAGGTTGTGAATGAGTAATGCCTAACCCTAAGTAAGAATCATCAAAACCTTTGCCCAATAACTATTTTGAGAGAATGAATGCCATACAAAAGTGAGTATCAAAAGAGCCTCCATCTCGGTGAATCAACTAGAAACTTCCACTAAAATCTAAGTGTTTGTTTGATCAGTTCTCAACAATAAACTGCCAAACTGCACTCTCCCAACCTAGCTAACGCCGCAACCCAAGATGCTAACCAACCTAAATAGATCAGACCCACTCTTATTCCACAAATTTTTTTGTGTTGTAGGGGTGCAATGTTGAGGAATCGACCTCACCAAAGTCCATGTAACGGGGATCTACCAATGACTCCCAACCAATTAAGGCTTAGGGCACCAAGTCATGAGGATCTTTCGACCACTAACTCTTCAGGTTTCACCCTAGACTTCGAATGATTTCGAGACTCCGAAGATCCTACAACTCGCTAAACCCCACCCATCCACCCATGTAGCGAAGTCTGGTGCCTGGGTGACTCCCAACCAAATGGGCTTAGTGGCACTGAGTTTAAAGGTTTTCGCCATATACCCCTGACCGTGCTCGGTTTCAAAGCTGCCTCAATTTTTCTCTTTTTTTTTCTTTCTTTCTTTTTCTCTTCTTTATTTTGGAAGACACGTGCCTTCTTTTCGCCGGGGGCCCTTAACCTATTAAATAAGGGTCAACTAAACTATGTAGGTTATCAGAAGGCATGTGAGGCTAGGCATTTTTCAAAGCTATTGAAGAAACCGATGTGCATAGTGTGTGGTTAGCTAAAGGTGGAAGAAAGGGTATTTGAAGCCAACAAGAGTTCAACTGATCATCTACACTAACTAGAGGCATGGAACCAATCTAACATCAATAGAATTGACAAAGTTTCAATTCTTTCCAAACCACATTAGGCAAAACACAAAAAAAAAAACGGGTGTAGTTTTTGAAACAAAATAAGTTGTATAGTATGTCAGCCACGTAAAAGAAAACCAAGAAGCTACTGAATGCAAATGGGCTTGCTCAAAATAGTAACAAAAATATAAGTGCAAAAGCCACTTCCTTCACTAATCCTCCCCTAACCAACATTCATTATCCTGAATGCTCCGGATTGAAAGTTAGGGAAGGAAGTGTTATTCTTGATGAGATGATCGCCAAGTGGATGTGAGACTTCACAATCTTTTCCATCGACACCTTATTCACTCCTTTTCTTCAAATGAACGTTAGAAGAAGAAAACAGAGAAAAAGTGACTATTGAAGCATTTTTAAATTCTCACTTCATAAAAATTTTAAAGTGTTCTTTCTGGTTAGATTTATATTCTACACTCTCTAAGCTTTTCAACTGGGTATCAAAAATGCCTGAAAACCGGAGTTCTATGAAAAAAGTTAAGAACGAACAAAATCGAGACAAAATAGTAGGGAGAAAACGAAAAAATTTTCACTATCATAACGAAATTTTCGCTTATATATTAATATAGCAATTTTTTTTTTTTTTTTGAAAATAAAATAAAAAATTAATAAAAATAATAATAATAAGAATAATAATAAAATAAAAAAATATTTTTTTAAGGAGATAATTTTTTTAATAAATAAAATAAAATAATAAAAACAAAAATTTTTTTTTTATATATATATCTTTATTTTTGTGTGAGAGACTTATATTTTTTTTTGAAAAATACACAATTAGTAATAATAAAATTAAAATAAAGAATAAATTTTTTTTTTTTTTTTTTTACTAACCTTATCAGTTATTTTGTCTTTAGCTCGGGGTGACATCCTTACAATTTTCGCTACATAGCGAAATTTGCATAGCAGATATCACAAAATTTCGCTATAATTGCGAAATTCTTGTTGCCTCTCCCGTCACGCTCGACCTCTCATTTCTATTTCAAAATTCACTCAAACTGCAAAAATTAATACAAGAAAAATTAAGAAAAATTGCAGAAAAGTGAAAAACAAGCTAGAACAAATATTAACTTAAAAATTAGGGGAAATCTAAGAAGAAAAATTAACGAAATCAAAATAAAATACGATAAAATAAAATAAGACAAGAAAAAATGAAAACAAAAAGCTGGGAGATCAGGTTCCCCCAAACCACTTCCTTGGGGACCTTTCGAGGTCACTGAATCGGCGCGAGTTTAGAAATGTAGGGTTCCTCCAACCGAACACCAAAGACTAACCATCCACTCGTGTCATGCAACGTGGGCACTACTTGTGTCTTTGATGTGAAAGGCAAAGGCTCACAAAGGGCCACTAATTTTCTAATGTTTCGCAGCGACAAGCAATGATAAGTGGCCTTTATAGTGGTGCCTGTAGGGGTTTCGATTGGGGATCAGTCACAGTGTAGGATATACATTAGGTTCTGGGAGGATGTCATTATAAGTATTGATTTCGCTGAGCAATGGCACTAGGATACGATTTATTTGATTGGCTGAATGATAGGCTCGGGTCCTTCATCAAGTTTCATGTCCACGCCCTCCTCCTCATTAACAACGGGAGATTGCTTCATCTGGCTGCTTATATTGTTTCTCCACCGTGGTGTCATCAGGCACTCTTTTTCCGGATTATCCTCCTCATTTAACATGTTGTCGGGAAAGCTTTGAGATTATATCAGCCAGGCCAAATTGCCGACCACTTCACTTTGAAGCCCATCTAATTTTTGTTCCAGGGATTTCTCCACTATGTCAATTTCCGAATTGGCCTAGACATTCACTTCTCTCTGCTCCTCTATGAAACTATCCACTAGTTTGCCCAAGTTCGTGATACCGCTCAACCAAGTATGCCAACTGTGGGCGGTTAGCGGTGGTCGAGAGCCGAGGCCCAATATGGAGGTTATAGAGGTGCATGTTGGGAACACTATGACGGCACTCATCCATCGGGTCTCTATAGTCCCCGCTGACCTAGATGGGGTTTGGATTTCACCCCAAGGGTCAGCTGACTGCCATGGAAGGTTCCTGCTTATATCCTCACACATATGCTCTAGGTTTCTCTCCACTAAATACTCACTGTATTGTTCTCCCTCTTCCATTTGGTCACACCAAACTCCACCGAACATGCAATCGCAGTAGAAATAGAAGAAACACAAGACAACACCAAAACAAATTCTCAGAAATTTATTTATTTATTTTTTTTTAAATGAAACTAAAAATGACAAGAAATATTAAACGATTCACCAAGATTGATTGAGGACTGCATGTTTCATACCACTTACACTAAGGCACCATCCCCGGCAACGACGCCATTTGATTCGTGCCACAGTAGGTGTACTCCGAAATCAACAAAATTTGTATCCTCAATTCCTCCTACTGTCGAGAAAACCACACAAGATAGTATTCAGGGTCTAACAATGTGACGGGTTTTCTTCATACAAATGATTTGAGTGAAGTCAAAAATGGTGAATTTGGTTTGGATTTTAAGGTGGTGATAAAAACAAGGGGGTTGGTGGTTTGCAAACTGAAATTAAAGTAAGAAAAAAATGTAAATAAACCCTTTGAAGTATCTGGCCACGTTTAGGTTTTAAGGCAACCAACATGTTCCTGTCTTTTTCTTCAGACGTGTGAGTGATGACATAGTCATTTCCGAACCGAATCTTTCATATTTAGCTTTAAAAACTAAACCCTATGATTTTCCCTCTTTTGAAAAAACAACACGTACAACACAATGCTCCCAGACAAGGAAAACGTGACTCCCGATCCACCCCACAGCGATAAATAGAAAGCAACTAATGAATCCTGCTGGATCTAGCACATCCACGAACCCAAAAGATCGCTAAATACCGATCAAAGAAGGCACATCAAAAGGAGTTCTTAACCTAGAGGAGAAATAGGAACATAAATGAAAATAATGCCTACGTTTAAAACAGAGGATCGTCAACTACACCTTAAACTTAGCGTTGTACCCCTCCTCTTCAAGGAGTGAACAGTTCACCAACCATCCTCCAGTTGTCATCCTGCAGGAGTGTTTGGAAGTCGAGAAAGGGAAAGAAAATGGCAAAGGAATAATGGGAAACTGTCGCTCTCTATTGTCGACGTGAAGTGAAGTTCAAGTTTGTACAGACCGAGGCTTATATAGGTGTTCAGTGTATATGAAATTACCAAAAAAACCAAAACAAAAGCTATTACAAGGTTAAAATAGGAAGAAACAAAAAATGTAACAAAAACCGAGGCGTGAAATGCGTGAGAACAGTGTTGCCGGGAGGAACAGCGTTCGCATGATGCACGCTAAGCTCGTAGGAACCAAAATTCGCAATGCCCATTTGCATTTTCGCTCTTCTTCCTTCTAGCTCCTCGATCCGCACGCCGAGCTTGACTCGACTCTTCGTGCTTGGATCGACTCAACACCTTTGTCAATTACAATTTGCAAACCTAATTCCTGCCACAAATCGCATCGCAGGATAATAGGGATCTTAATGTAAAAATTAAGACATAATGATTAGTACACAAAAAGCACTCAAAACCTATAATAAATAAAAATTCAAAATAGCACTCTTTGGGCACTAATCACACCCTTAACATATGCATCATAGTCCCTTAACAATGAAAGAAAGAAAGAAAGAAAAGAAAGAGCATACAAAACGATAACAAAATAATATTCATTACAAAATGGTATTTCAAAAAGGCTGTGAATGAGTAATGCCTAACCCTAAGTAAGAACCACTGCAACCTTGCCCAATAACTATTTTCGAGAATGAATGCCATACAAAAGTGAGTATCAAAAGAGCTTCCATCTCGTTGAATCAAACTTAAACTTCCAATTAAAATCTATGTGTTTGTTTGATCGCTCTCAACACAACCCGCCAAACTACACTCTCCCCCCAACCTAGCTACTGCCACAACCTAGCATGCTAACCAATCTAAATAGATCAAGACCCACTCTTATTCCACAACTTTTTTTGTGTTGTAGAGGTGCAATGCTGAGGATTTGACCTCACCAAAGTCCATGTAACGGGGATCTACCGATGACTCCCAACCAATTAAGGCTTAGGGCACCAAGTCATGAGTATCTTTCGACCACTAACTCTTCAGTTTCACCCCGACTTCGAATGATTTCGAGACTCAAAGACCTGCCAACTTGCTAAACTCTACCCATCCACCCATGTAATGAGCACTAAGCTCTGACTCCCAACCAATGGGCTTACGGCACCTGGACTTTAAAGGCTTTCTACATATACCCCTGACCGTGCTCGAGTTTCAGACAAAGCTGCCGTAATTCTTTCTTTTCTTTTTTTTTCTTTTCTTTTTCTTTTTCTCTTTTATTTTCAAGACACACATCGTCCTTCTTTCATGGGGGCCCTAACCTACCAAAGGTGGACAAATCGAAACTAGGTAGGATATTGCAAGGCTTAGAGTTAGGCAAAGCCAGTGTTAATGAAGAAACCCCGATGTGCACAAAGGTGTGGTTAGCTAAAGGTGGAAGAAAAAGGTTGAAAGCAAACAAGAGCTTCAACTGATCATCCACTCAACTAGCATGGAACCAATTTAACATCAATAGAATTGACAAAGTTTAAATTTTCCAAACCACGTTAGGCAAAACACAAAAAATGGGTGCGCTTTTGAACAAAATAAGTTGTATAGTATAACAATTTCACGAAAAGAAAACCAAAGAAGCCACTCGAACATCACAAAATGGGCTTGCTCAAAATAGTAAATAAAAATATAAGTGCAAAAGCCATTTCTCTGCCTAACTCGAAATGGTCTTGCAAGAATGGCGCCATTTGATTCGCGCTACGTAGGGGCGATCCGAAATCAACAAAATTTGTATCCTAAATTCCTCCTACTGCCGTAGAAAAACTACTACAAAGATAGTGGTCTAGGCCTAACACAGTGGATGGGTTTTTCTGCATAAATGATTTAAGTGAAGTCAAAATGGTGAATTTTGTTTCGATTTAAGGTGGTGATAAACAGTGGGGCCGGTAGTTTGCAAACTGAAATTAAAGTAAGAAAAAATGTAAAATAGAACCCTTATGTCGGGCCACTGGTTTAGGGTTTTAAGGCAACCAACATGTCCTCGGGTCTTTTTCCTCGCATTGGGGAGGATGACATATAGTCATTTCCCGAACCGAATCTTCATTTAGCTTTAAAAACTAAACCCTATGATTTTCCCTTTTGAAAAACAACATTTATTGAACATTAATGCTCCTAGACGTTGAAACGTGCCCCTCCCGATCTACCTCACAAAGGATAAATAGCAACTAATGACCCTGCCGATCTAGCAATAAACATCCACTGAACCCTAAAAGATTGCCAAATACTGATCAAAGAAGGAACATCAAAGGAGTTCTAACCTAGAGAGAATAGAACATACATGAAAAATAAATGCCTACGTTAAAAAACAGAGGACCGTCGCTTTACCTCAAATCCGATAAGAACCTCCTTCATGAGGAACAGTTCACCCAACCATCCTCGAGCTGCCATCCTCGTAGAGCCGTTTTGGCAGCCGAGAAAGGGGAAAGAAAATGAAAGAAAATGGAGAAAGGAAGCTACGGGGAAACTGCCGCTCTCTATTGCCGATGTGAAGTGAAGTTCAGTTTGTATAGACTGAGGCTTATATAAGTGCTCAGTGTATATGAAATTACCAAAAAAATACCAAAACAAAAGCTATTACAAGGGTTAAAATAGGAAGAAACAAAAAAATGTAACAAAAACTGAGGCGTGAAATGCGTGAGAACAAATGGCTGGAGGAATGCTGTCATAGGATGCACAAGGCTCGCAGGAACCAAAATTCACAACAGCCCATTTTTCTTGCATTTTCGCCTTCTCTTCCGGTCTCTCGATCCGCAATGCCGAGCTTGATCAATTCTCCTTGTGTTCGATCGACTCAACAATTCGGGAACCATTAGCTTGTAAAAACTCAGAAAATTTGCCACAAAATGCGATCAAGATAATAGGGACTCCACTGTGTAAATCGGGTTAATACAATGATTAGTACAAAGCACTCAAAACCTATAATAAATGTGGTTTAAATAGCACTTTGGGCACTTAATTAAAAGTTCTTCCCATTAACCCTAAAAGACAAGGCTAAGATTTACAAATACTCTAAGGCCAAGAACCATCGAATTGGGAAGAACTCCGCAGCAAAGTTTTTGAAGAGTTCTTCGCCTACAAGACCAATAACTTGGAAGAGGCACCATTCATTTTCAGCCCATGATAATGAAAAGTTTTACCAGTTACGGGAGAGATATATAGAGACCATCAAGGTATTCACCATGGTTTTGACACCGGATGCTAGTCAACCATTTCTATGATAGGATGTCTCCCCGCCATGAAGCAACTTTAGAAACCATAAAGGAGGAGATTTCCGGTAAGAATCTAGATGAAGCCATGGATTTCAATTGCGCGGATGAAACTTCTAATGTTCAGATAAGCCTAATCAAGCAGGAGGCATTGATGAGCCATCAGAAAATCAAAGGGGAGGCATTTATTTACTCTCAGAGGACATGGAGATGAAAGGAAAGTTGTCCACTTTGGCTAGGAGATTAGAAGAGCTTGAAATGAGAAATCAGCATGAGGTACGAGCAGTGACTGAGGCATCTGTGCCTAACCAACCATGCTTCAACTGGTCACCCACCGAAAGCACCAAGAACAAGAAGGCCCCCAAGCACCTTCGAGGTACTTTGTGGCCGAAACGCCAATGTTGTGGGCTAATACACCAGCCTACGCCCTCATACAAAGAATACCTACAACCTCAACTGGAGGAACCACCCAAACCTCTCCTGGAAGCCAAAACCTCCTCCATATATACCTCCTGTTGCATAACAACAACATGGATCCTCATCCCAGCCACAACCACCACCATCCTCATCTCCAGTTGAACAAGCTATTATGAACTTGAGCAAGGTGGTGGCCAACTTTGTGGAGGAACAAAAGGCAGTGAATGCCCAGGCTAATCAAAGAATTGACATAATGGAAAGCACACTCAATAAGAAAATGAACAACCTGCACTCAGAAATTTCCCAAAAGCATGACAGCCTGCAGGCTGAAATTTCCCAAAAATATGACAACTTGCAGTATTCAATATCAAGACTAACCAACCAAAGAACAGGTAGGAAAAAGGAAATTTCCTCTTAGACACAACCAAAATCCCGGGGACTACATGGAGGTGAGCCCTCTGAGCGAGCAAAATTCCGTGACGACGAGGCCACCATCACAGAGAGAGACAGAAGTGGGTGGTAAAAAAGCTCAACAAATGAAGACCCAAAGCAGTGGAACAAAGCAAGGAGGTTGAAGAGGCTGAACCAGAAGAGGTGGTAACTAAGAAGACTGCATTGAAAAATAGCACACCCCCACCTTTTCCTCAAGCGCTAAAATCTAAGAAAAAAGCTATCAATCAAGCTGAGATACTAGAGGTGCTGAGACAAGTAAAAGTCAACATCCCCCTGCTCGATATGATCAAACAAGTCCCCACATATGCCAAAATTTTGAAGGACTTGTGTACAGTGAAAAGAGGGATGAATGTTGACAAGAAGGCCTCTAACCAAAATGCTGTCATCATCTAGTGCAAGACTCCAGTGAAGTATAAAGATCTGGGTTATCCTACCATCATGGTTAATATTGGAGGCACTTGTGTGGAAAAAACATTATTGGACCTATGTGCAAGTGTAAATCTCCTCCCCTATTCTATGTACAAGCAGCTCGGGTTGGGAAAACTAAAGCCCACCTCCATCACATTGTCTCTTGCAGATAGATCCATCAAGATACCAAAGGGGACAGTGGAAGATGTTGTCATCCAAGTGGACAAATTCTACTATCTAGGCGATTTTGTTGTGACTTGATACTCAACTGCCGCGCCAGGGCCAACTGCGGTGCCTATCATCCTAGAGAGACCATTCTTGGCCACCTCCAATGCAATTATCAACTGTCGAAATTGTGTTATGCAACTTACCTTCTGAAACGTGACCCTAGAACTCAACATCTTCCACTTTAGCAAAAAGCACATGCAACCAAAGGGAAGATGGCCTGTAAGAAGTTTGCATCATTGACATAACTTAGAGGAACAAAGCAACCACAGAGGGATGCAGGATGTGCTAACCCGAAGAAATAGTCAGTGTTCGTAAGAGCAACAGGAAGCTCAGATATGAAATCTCAGGCAGGGGCACAGGAGAAAGAAATAAGAAATTTTTCCTGTGATAATTGAGGAAGGAACCAGTGAGCCCCAAAAACTGGAGCTTAAACCTTTACTTGTGGAATTGAAATATGCCTATTTGGAAGAACAAGAGCAATGCCCAATTGTCATTTCCGCCCCGTCAAGACTTTTGCCAGAGTAGCTCGTCGCACATGCTCATGGAGAACAAGCAGCCCTGTGGTGGAAGATTACTAACTGGGCTGCATACCCCGCTTAGCCACCCATCACATCTACTTGGAGGAGGAGGCAAAGTCAGTAAGATAGCCACAAAGAAGACTGAATCCCCACATGCAAGAAGTGGTTAGGGCAGAAGTCCTAAAGCTGTTGTAGGCTGGTATCATCTAATTTATATCGATAAAGACTGGTAAGTCCAACCTGTGTCACAAAGATAAGAAATCAGGGGTAACAACTTTGCATAATGAAAAGTAAGAGGAAATGCCCACCCGCCTTTACCACAGTTTGGAGCGTATGTATTGATTATAGAAGATTAAATGAAGTGACAAGGAAGGATCACTTACCTCTACCCTTCAATACGATCACTTCTTGAGAGATTTCTACCACCCCCTTCTACTCGCTCGGATGGCTATTTAGGATATTTTCAAATTGAAATTGCTATAGAATACCAGGAAAATACCACTTCACATGCCCATTTGGCACATATGCATATGTGATGCCCTTTGGCCGTTGTAATGCCCCCCCACACATTTCAAGAATGTATGCTCAAGATCTTCGTTGATTTGGCAGAGCGACATTATCGAGGCTTCATATGGATGACATTACAATCTATGGAGGAGCTTTGAAGAATGCCTAATCAACTCTTAAACTGTCTCCGCATTGTGCATAGAGAAAAATCTTGTATTGAATCAAAAAGGTCATTTTATGGTCAAATCACACCAGTCAGCATATTATTTCGTAAAACGGATCAAGTTGACAAGGAAAAATCGACTTGATTTCCAACCGCCCTCCTCACAAATGTCAAGACCGAAGACGCTCTTAGGTCATGCAAAGCTTCTATAGGAGGTTCATCATGACTTCAAAAATTGCGCTTCCTTTACAAACTCGCCGAAAAAGATGCCAATTCGGATGCGACCGTTGTTTCATTGGAGGCTCAAGGACTATCTAACTACTGCACCAGTAGTGAGGGCCCCCAACTAGCAATTACCTTTCGAGGTGATGTGTGATGCAAGCGATCTCGCCATTGGATCAGTACTCGGGAAAAGGGAAGGACGAAAGCCTTATGTGGTCTATTATGTAAGAAAGACATTTGAATGAGGTCTAGAGAATTACAAGCACAACCACACTGTAAAAGAGCTGCTGCAAAGGGTCTGGTGCCTTTAGATAAGTTTCTCTGAGTTATTTGGTTGGGTCGGACATAATCATATTCACGAATCATTAAGCCTTGAAATACCTGCTCACCAAACAAAATGCTAAGGCTAGGCTTATCATATCCCAACAGGTAAGAGTTCAACCCGGCATATTAGGGACAAAGTTTGGAAAACAAGTGTTCTCACAACCACCTCTCGAGATTAATGAGAAGTACACAACACCTCACAACCTCCAATCAATGATGAGTTCCCTGAGGAGTCCCTACTCCTGGTTGAGAAGACACCCTGGTATGCCCATATCGCAAATTACTTGGCAACAGGGGAGCTACCAGCAGATTGGAAAGCACAAGATAAGAAATTCTTCTTTGCAAAAATTCACTCATATTATAAGTGGAAGAACCTTCTGTACAACATCAGGTTGATCGATAATGATTCGCGCTACGCAGGGCTGAGCTAAAATCAACAATATTTATACCTAAGCTTCCTACAACTCGGTCGTAGTCAAGCTATCACAAAGATAGTGGTCTAGGGTCGAACACTGGATGGGTTTTCTTCATAAAAATGGTTTGCATTAGGTACGAAGGTAAGGCTTTTATTCGACTCTTTGGAATTCATTCAAAACAAATGTTTGAAAACAGAAATTGTAAAATCGAAAGTTAAACTGAAATTAACAATGAAGAAATTACTTTTGAAGATTTAGGTCACTAACTCGCAAGCTAAAACACATGTCCTCGTGTTTTATCCTCCTATGAGTCAATGTGGATGCAGTTATGGCCTCTTTTGTTTAAAACCCTAACATTCTTTTATCATTTTTAGAGGCTCGTAAAGATCTAAAGAATCACAAAAGGCACTTCACCCGAGCACCGAACCCTAAAGCATGGAGAGTATTGACTCAAAGCAGTAAAGACCATCTAAGAATCACAAATACATCTCTCACCGAGCACTGAACCTCAAAGCATGGAGAGTATTAGCCAAAACAATAAAAGCAAATGTTATTTAACCCTAATTTGAAGAACCCTAACATGTGAATATACCTCATAGGAAAGGTGACTATCTAAAGAGCCACGCACTGGCCACTAAGACCGATCTTAAAGCATGGAGAGTATTGGCCAAGACAATAACATCCCATGTTATGAACCGAAGTTTTGAAGATAAGGGCCATAAATACAATTCTTACCCATAACTTTTAGTACATGAGGACAACATGCTTAACCCTAATGCTGCTAGCTTCCTTCCTCTTCAAAGGAAGGGAGGCTAGCCACATCTCTTAATTGTCATCTTCAAGAGGTGGTGTGCTTCGCAGCCGGGAAAGTGAAAGAAAGCAAAGAGAGTATAAGAGAGAAGAGAAAATAAAGCAAAACTTAAAATAAAACAATTTATTTACAAAAAGTAAAAACTTACAAACTATTATTCTCCCAACCGATGCTTGAAATTGTTAGCTTAGGTTTACAAAACAAGAGGGGGCTTTATATAGGCCTCTCAAGGTATGAAAATACCAAAATCCTAACAATCAAGGTTATAGGACAAGGATAATTCACCAAGTTTGAAGGTTTGCATTACTTCCATAAAGCATGACGAGGCATCCACTTCTTTAGAGTTGCCACTTTCGCTAACTAGCTAAATGCACAGATCCTCGCGCTACTGCTCCATCGCCCACTCGTTCCCGCTCTTCTTCCATTTTCTTCGCTCTTCAACCGTATCAAATTTTCTTCACTTTGCCTTGGTTTTCATTGATTCTAGGCTGGTCAGATGGCTGAGACTTGAATTCCAATCATGATTCATCCTTTGTATTGAGATTGAATTCTAAAAGTGCACAAACACCTACAAAACAACCAAAAACAATTCCTCTAAATGGCATAGCAAAGACAAGATGACTCAACACTTCAATTGGTATAAAATGATGATTAATGAGATCAAAAGCACCAAAACCTATCTAATATGTGGTTCATAATTGCACTTTTTGAGCACTAATCACACTCTAACCGAAACGCTGCTAGTCCTCAGCAATGCAAAATAAAAAATGAGATGCATATGGTGATTTTCAAAAAGGTTGTGATTCAAAAAGGTGGTGAAGAAGTAATGCCTAACCCTAAGTAAGAATCATCAATGCCGTGCTCAATAACTATCATGAGAGAATGAATGCCATACAAAATTGAGTATCAAAAGAGTCTCCATCTCAATGAATCAACCAGAAACTTCCACCAAAATCTAAGTGTTTATTTGATTAGCTCCCAACAATAAATCGTCAACCGCACTTCCAACCCGCTACTACCACTACCTAGAATGCTAACTAACCTAAATAGATCGACCCACTTCCTTATTCCATTAATTTTTTATGCTAGGTAATGTCGAGAATCGCACTCACCAAAGTCCACGTAACGGGGATCTACCGATGACTCCCAACCAATTAAGGCTTAGGGCACCAAGTCATGAGATCTTCGACCACTAACTCTTCAGCATTTCACCCGACTTCGAATGATTTCGAGACTCCAAAGACTCCACAACTTGCTAAACTCCACCTATCCACCCATGTAGCGAACACAAAGTCGGGCGACTCTAAACTGCAAGGTTTAGGGCACCTGGCTTAAAGGCTTTCGCCATACCCCTCTCGGACTCGTGCTCGTGCTTCTCAAGGCAAAGTCGCTGTAATTTTTATTCTTTTTCTTTTCTTTTTCTTTTTTTTTTTTTTTTCTTTTTCTTCTTTTTTTTCTTTTTCCACATGGGTCCTTAACCTATTAAAGTAATAATGAAACTAGGGTAGGTTATGCAAATTAAAGGAGGCTGTGCGCTTTTGCAAATTCTATCATCAAATCTAATGTGCTTTGTGTGTGGTTAGCTAAAGGTGGAAGAAAAGGTCAAATCATTAAGAATTAAACTAATCATTCAATTGTCCAAGCATGGAACCAATCTAATGACACAGAGTTGGACAAAGCTTCAATTTTTCAAACCACAGTTAGTAAAACCACAAAAAAGTTTTTGTTGCAAAAACTGCCCAATGGAAAAAGTAAGCCGGAAAGTATAACAAATTTTTGTAGTAGGGGACCCAAAGAAGCCACTAAACATAACAAAATGGTCTTGCTTTATAATAAAAAAACATAAATATAAAATCCACTTTCCTTTACTAATTCTCCCAACCCAAGCATCTCGCTGTCCGAAACGCCTAATGGAAAATTAGAGAAGGAAGTGCCACTCCATGATAAGATGTGATCATTTCTGATAGGAGACCTCGCAAGCTTCCATCGACACCTTATTCACTCGCCCGCTTCATATAAACAAGTTAGAGAAGAAAAGAGAGAAAAGTGACCAGTTGGACCATTTTTAAAATTACACTTTCAATAATCTCAAAATGTTCTTTCATTATACTGATTCTATACTTAAGCTTTCCAATCCGTACCAAGAACGCCTAAAACGGAGTTCGATGAAAAGCATACAAGAAAACAAAATCGAGGGCAAACAAAGGGTTTAGCGAAAAATTTCGCTAGTTTAGCGAAATTTCGCTTAAGTTAGCGAAATTCGCAATACTTTGCGAAATTGGCTATCTAATAGCGAAATGGTTGCCAACTCTTTGCGACTCTCGCTTAGGATTTTCACATGTGCATGAATTTCATTTAGGATTTTCACACATAGCATGAATTTGGCTTAATTAATGAATTTATAAATGGCTTAGCTTAAATTGAGAAGGCTTTAATAATCAGTAATGTTGAAATTTCGTTAGCTAGCGAAATTTCGCTAAGCTAGCTTAAATTTTTCAAAGGAGTAGCTTAATTTCCATATTTTCTAATGAACAAGCAAGGTGTCATAGCTTAATTTCGCAATGTTTTGTCAGATTGCGAATCGTTTGCATCACTTAAGTAAATCTTCGCTAGGATTGCGAATTGGTTGGGTAACAAAGGCGAAAATGCCCGTTCATTGTTTCCTCCCGATTTTCAATTCATGCTCCAAAATTTGCAAAAAAACTACTAAAATTAATGCAAGAAAATTCTACGTAAGAGTAAAAATTAATCTAAAAACACAAATTAACTAAAATCAAAGAAAAATTTTTATAAAGAAAAATTAACAAAATCAAAATAAACTATGATAATATAATATACATTTAAAAATTAAAACAAAAAGTGGGAGGAGTTTAGAAATGCCTAGGTCCGGGTGCTCAAACTAACCCGAGACCAACCAACCACTATGCCATGCAATGTAGGCATTTGCCATCTTCTTTGATGTGCTGGCAAAGGCATGTACGTGCTTACCATTCTAACGTTTTGCAACACAAGCAAAGGATGGGGTGGCCTCTGCGGTGGATACTCGAGGTTTCATTTGTGCCGCAGCATGGGCGTATAAGACCGAAAGTCGTGGAGTGCCGCTGGCAATGGGTCGGGACTTAGCTGGAGCCGGTGGGTCACTGGTTTGATTTTATTGTGTGGTCAGAAAGGGCGCGAGGTAAATATATACTGGATCAACCTGGTTGCCATTGCTAGCAAAGGTATTTGTATCCTCGGGCAAGCACTAGGATTAACTTCATGGGGATTGGCTGAAGACAGGTTCAGCCCTTCCCCGTTTCATGTCCACTACTCTCCCCGCTAACAAGGTTTTGTTCTTCGTCATTCAAGGCAAAATTAATCAAGTATCCCGCGCCTCGTGAGCTTTTAATGATTCCACTTCACCCTCGAGGTCGCAGCCTTGAGCCTCGCCAACCAAAACTGCTTCGCCAAGCACTCTTCCTCTTGACTCTCTTCCTCGACAACTGATCGCTCTTCAAGTGGTTCAAACTTCTGGCACCTGAGTCGACTTTAACTAGCTCTCAGACCGCTGTCTTCAACTCCCTACCACTTCTCGCTACAACCGGCTTTTACTTCATCGGGCCTAGTAGTTGTGTCCTCCACTAGGCCTATTTTATTCAATTATATTCGATATTATCGCCCTCGAAAAGGCCCTCTTTCCTTTCGAACTTCATGTACCGCTTGATCGGACAATTTTGAAATTTCGGGATCGATATGGGATAGTTTCACATTAAGTGAACTTTCAGACCGCTTCAATATTTTGATTAGTTTGGACATTCGCATCTTATGTTCTTTCCGCTTATCAGGCTTACCATCTTACTTAGATTCACTGCCCGTCTCGACAGGATAAGTAAGGTTGTTGTCATTGGGAAGTAGACTAATCGTCACGATCTATCGGAGGCATATGTGAGATAGTTTTGGCTTTCCAGATTAGAGTAGGTTTTCAGATTTTGAATATAGGAATTGCCAAATGGAACATCTATTGGTGGTCTACCTGGATTCAAAATTTGGACATTCTTCTTGACAAGCTTTTCCTGCATAGCCACTATGTGGATCGATGGTCAGAATTTTAAGGTCAGATGGTGACAACTCACTCTACCGAAAGTAAATATTATGTTGATTTTTCATTTCCATCTCATCCAATCTCCGAGTCAAAATGATTAATTTTCTCCCATCATGTGTCCTCGTAAAATTGTATGAATGGTCTCCCCGTAACTTGAGTACATCGCTCCTTCATCCTCCTCGACGAGGTTCATCCCATGCCTTTGAGGCTCTCAAATATATGTCAAAAGTCTATACTCGTGTGGTGTTTACTTAAAAAGTTTCCCCCACACATTGTTTCTACAAGTTGTTTCATAGGTGGGGACATCCCATCATAGAAATGGCTTACTAACATCCATGTGTCAAACCCATGGTGTGGACATGCACTGCTGGTCTCCATAAACCTTTCCCAACACTGGTAAAACTTCACCTTCATGAGCGCAAAGGTATAAATTTGTCTTTTCAAATTGTTTGTCTTATGAGCACTAAAATCCCTTCAGAACTCTCATTGCTCACCACCCTCTATGGTTCTAGCCTCAATGAGTCGGAAGCCATATCTTGGCCTTAACTCGGCGTCAATGGAATGCCTTTAGCTTCAAGAAATCCATGTCCATCATACCTTCCTTGAAGGGTGCATACCCTCAAAATCCCTAAGATGTGTGTATGGATTTTCATTTTCCATACCATGTATGTGGGAAGTAGGGGTACTAAATATGGCCTCACCGCTACATCATCGCCAGGAGGAATGATACGTGACGGGCACTAACTTCCTGTGAGGGTGGATGTGATCCCCGCGGTTCTATATGCATTCGATTCATGGGTTCCTGGTTGGCCTGGCGGTCTCCGGGATCCATGGTATCTGCTTTTGTGCACTAACCTCACTACATCGCCATTGTGTACTAATCCTATTCAAATTTACCCGGCGTCTCTATCCCATCAAGCATGCACAGCTTGTTACAATTGTAGAGACAACAATTAGAACCAACAAAGAGCGCTTAAAAGAAAAAATTAAAACTAATCTAACAAAAAAGAAGTAAATGATCGAATAAAAATCGTTTAATCTGCAATGGCATCAAGCCATAAGAAATTGCGCTCGCAATCGATATGCAAAAGAGGTGGGGTAGTTACCTTCACTTGTGATGTGGATCAAGGCAATTCTTCAACTTACCATTAGTAGCGTCGCACCATCCCCGCAACGCGCCATTTGATTCGCGCTACGCAGGTCGAGCTAAAATCAACAATATTTATATAACTTCCAGCCTACAATCGCCGTATCAAGCCATCGCAAAGATAAAGGGTTCGGGGTCGCACGGGATGGGTTTTCTTCATAAAATGGCTCAGATTAGGGCATGAAGGGTAAGGCTTTCTATTCGACTCTTTGAATCTATTCAAAACAGGGAATGGTTTGAAAATGTGAAATTGTAAAACTGGGAAGTTAAAACTGAAATTAACAATGAAGAAATTTACTTCAAGATTTAGGTCACTAATCAGTGTTGTGGCAAACACATGTCCTCGTGCTTTATCCTCCTATGTGAGTCAACACAGATGTAAAGTTATGGCCTCTTTTTGTTTAAACCCAACATTCTTTTTTTTTTATCATTTTTAGAGGCTCGCAAAGATCTAGAAGAATCACAAGGCATCTCTCAATCTCGAGTTAATCGAACCCTAAAGCATGGAGAGTACGACCTAGGCTAGTAAAGACCATCTAAAGAATCACAGTTGCATCTCTCACCCGAAAGACCGAACCCTAAAGCATGGAGAGTATCACAAAACAATAAAAGCAAATGTTATTTAAACCCTAATTTAGAACCCTAACATGTGAATATTACCTCATAGGCAAGTAAGGACTATCTAAAGAGCTACGCATTCGCTACTAAGATCGATCTAAAGCATGGAGAGTATTGGCCAAGACAATAACATCCCATGTTATGTAACCGAAGTTTTGAAGATAAGGGCCATAAATACACTACCCATAACTTTTAAAGTACATGAGGACAACATGCTTAACCCCATCGCTGCTGGCCTTCCTCTTTCAGCGAGTGAGGTTTAGCTAAGCATCTCTTGAATTGTCATCTTCAAGCAGGTGCTTCACAGCCGGGAAAGTGAAAGAAAGAAGAGAGAAAGAAGAGAGAGAAGAGAAAATAAAAGCAAAACTTAAAATAAAACAATTCTATTTACAAAAGTAAAAACTTACAACTATTATTCTCCCCAAACTGATGCTTGAAATTGTCACAGTTTACAAACAAGAGGGGCTTTATATAGGCGTCCTCAAGGTATGAAAATACCAAAAAGCCTAACAACTGGGCTAAGAGGACAAGGATGTGTAATTCACCAGTTTGAAGGCTCAGACACCAAGGCAAAGCATGACGAGGCATCCACTTCGCTTAGAGTCACAATTTCGCACTGGGGCGAAATGCACAGATCCTCGCGCCACTGCCCATCGCCCACTGCCTCGCTCTTCCATTTTCTTCCCGCTCTTCAACTCCGCATCAAATTTTCTTCACTTTTGCCTGGTTTTCATTGATTCTGTGGCTGTCGATGGTCGAGACTTGAATTCCAACTTCATGATTCATCCTTTGTATTGAGATTGAATTCAAAAGTGCACAAACACCTACAAAACAACCAAAACACTCCTCTCTAAATGGCATGTTGTTACTAAGATGACGAACACTTCAATCAAGAGAATGACATGATTAATGACTAAAAGCACTCAAAACCTATCTAATATGGTCTATAATCACATCTCTTTTGAAAGCACTAATCGATAATCGTATGTGTGTGTCAAGTAGAGCAACAAGGAATACTCAGCCACTGCCATGAGAATGCATGTGGAGGCCATTTCGCTTCCTAGAAAACTGCCAGGAAGGTGCTGCAGTACTGGGTTTCATTGGCCCTCTCTTTTCAAGGATGCCCATACCATGTGCAAGGAATGCGAAAAATGCCAAAGGTTGGGGAAAATTTCTCTCCGTCACATGATGCCTTTAGACCCAATTTTGGTAGTTGACCTTTTCGACGTATGGGGCATCAATTTCATGGGACCATTCCCTTCCCTCCGATACTTACATTTTGGCAGAGCAATTATGTGTCGAAGTGAGTTGAAGCAATTCTTGCGTGAGCAGCCAGATCACGCTGCGGTAATCAAATTCTTAAAAGAGAACATACTCTCTAGATTTAGGGTCCCCAAAGCCATAACTAGTGATGGAGGTTCGCATTTCTGCAACAAATCGTTTGAGAGCCTCCTCACTAAGTATGGTGTCAAGCATAAAGTAGCCACCCCATACCACCTCTTCACCAGCGCGGGCCGTGCCTGAGCTAGCCAATATGGAAATCAAGACACATCGATGAAAGTGGTGAACTCTAAACGAAAATGATCGTCTCTGTTGTCGGACTCAGGGGCATACACAACCTACAAGACCATTCGGTACGCTCTTCTTATCGCCTAGTTTACGCAGGAAAGCATGTCACCCGCCCGTGGAAATTAAGATAAGGCATGTGGGCAAAGTGGAAGAACCGAACTGGATATGGGCAAGTTGGTCTCAAAAAGACCTCCTCGATATCAACGAGCCTAAGAACTCGGGAGGGAATGATGCCTACTCCAAACTCAAAAATTGCAAGCATGAGGCTGAAGAAGTGGCATGATCAACTAATAGCTCGTAAACATTTCAAACAAGGAGACCAAGTGTTGCTCTAAAACTCCAAACTCCACCACTTTCTAGGCAAGCTTAAATCAAGATGGACTGGACCATTCACCATCCAGGAGGTCTATCCCAATGGATCAGTAGACCTGTTCAATTCCAAAGACAATAAAGTGTTCAAGGTTAATGGGCAAAGGCTGGAGCCATACGTAGTGCACCACTCAGCAGACAAGGAGGAGATCCCCCTTGTTAACCCTCCATGATTGCAAGGAATTGCATGACAGGGAGTGGCTTCTGCAGTATCTCAGAAGCCCTAAATTTTCTTTTTGCTGCTATTTTGGTTTCTTTACTTTTAGTTTTTTTTTAGTAATTTTATTAATCCCTTGTTTTAAATTTTGTCTTTCTTTGAAAATTTTCTCATTTGCAAGTTTGGCTTTTCATAATTTTTGCTTTTTGTTTTAAGTGTGTTGGTAGTTGAGTCAGGGTTGTACTTGAGTTTCCTGTGCTGCGAAATTTTCGCAACTCGTGGACTCGTTGTGCTGCGAATTTTCGAACCCGCACTGCTTCATCTTTCCCCTCGTTTCATTTTCCTCGCTCCGCCTCGCGACACCCCGATCCCCAGACCCGCCTATTAATTTTTCCACTTTTTTTAACCACCCAATTAATGCATTTAAAGCCATTAATCAATCGAAACCTTCACTTAGCCCCCTCCCCCCCTTTCTCTATTTCAGAACCCTCTTATCCTTCACTCTCAAATCTCCCTTTTCGCCTTTGAAGTCCCCCTCTCCACCTCTTCTCCTTTCTCTAGCCCAACCATGGTGAAGACCCGCGGAGGACACACTTTTAGCCTAGTGGCGCGCTCCTCCTCCCTCTCGCAGCGTACCTAATCCAAAGCCTTGTCGCCACCGCCGCATTCGCCAGCCACTCCGCTCGCCTTGCCATGGCCGTTCCAACCACTACTGGCCACGTCGCCGGCTGCGGAAACCATTTGTCAGCCAGTGGTAGTACTGGCCAGGCCTCCTTCGCAGGCACTCATACCTCCCATCCCCTCGCTGGCCGCCCGCCCTAGGAGATACCACATTGGGTTGAGTGATTAGTGCCCAAAAGTGCTATTTTGAACCCCATTAGATAGGTTTTTGAGTGCTTTTTGCGCTAATCATGTCATTTATGCCAATTGAAGTGTTCAAGTCTTCAGTTTCACTTATGCCGCTTTTTAGAGGTTATTTTGGTTGTTTTGCGTTTCGACGCATTTCGAGTTCGACATATCGAGACATATGATGAATCATGAAGATTGAACCCAATTGTCAACCATCAATCATACCAAAAATCAAAGAGAGAATGAAGGCAAAGTGAAGAAAAATCAATGCAGTAGAGGACAGGAGGCAAAGCAGTGAAGAATCAGCAATTCCAGGGAATTTCGCTAAGATTGCGAAAATTTCGCTGGGATTGCGAAAATTTCGCAGCCTTAGCGAAAATTTCGCAATCTTAGCGAAATTGTGAATTTTTGCTAGACCCAAAATTTTCGCTATGCACTATTCCTAGCGAAATTTCACCTCGCTATTTCTTACAAGAATTTTGTTGTTACCGAATTACACTAGCGAAATTGCTGTGCCTAGCAAAATTTCATGTTTTCACTATCTCGTGATTGCCATCTACGAAATTTTCATTAGCTAGCGAAATTACGCTCTAGCGAAATTTGTATGCCCTTTAGCGAAATTCACGCCTTGTCACATTTTTGTAATTAATGCAAACCGATTTCAATTTTGGTGTATACTTTGTCCCTAAATTTAGCCAAATTGTTAGGTTATGGTATTTACACATTGGTGGCCTATAAGCCTCTCCTATTTTGTAACCCTAAGCAACAAATCGAGGAAGCAAT
This sequence comes from Tetrastigma voinierianum, assembly GCA_016808115.1. Lineage (NCBI taxonomy): Eukaryota > Viridiplantae > Streptophyta > Magnoliopsida > Vitales > Vitaceae > Tetrastigma > Tetrastigma voinierianum. The sequence goes on along the minus strand of JAEQBH010007852.1, from coordinate 99,647 downwards.
TTTGCAAGTTTTTATTTTATAAATATCTAGCAACTTGCTAGGCTTGGTTTTTCTCTTCCTCTCCTCTTTCCTTATTTTCGGGTCGCCAAACACCCCTCTCTTGAGATGACAACTCAAGAGATGCTTGGCTGCTCTTTCTTTCAAGAGGAAGGAAGCTAGTTTTTGGTGGTGGGGCACAGTGTGTCAGTTCTCTTGTATTAAAAGCTGTGTATCGGTGGCTTATGGCCCTATCTTCTCAAAAATAAAGGTTGAATAGCATTGAATGTTATTGATTTGGCCAATACTTACCATGCTTTAGGATGCATACTTATTGCTAGATGTACCGTGGGTTTTTTAGGATGGTCTTTACGAGCCACCGAAATGATATTTAATGTTGTGGTTTCAAACCGTAAAGGGCCATAGATGCATGTTACTCCGTGTTAACTCAAATAGAGTTGTTTGGGGTGAGGTTTACAGTTAAACATAGATCCGGTTATGGCTAGGACTATAGGTTGCTTGTCATAACGCGAGGATAAAACCCGAGGACACTTGTTTGCCCTATGATATCAAGTTAGTGACCTAAATCTTCAAAGTTAATTTTTTCACACTTCACTTCGCTTATACTGCCAGTTAAACTACTTCCACTGCTTCTTTGAAACAAAATCCAAAAGTCCAAATAGAAAGCCTTACCTTTTACACTTATGCAAATCATTCCTTAGGATGAAAACCCATCCCCGTGTTCTAATTCTAGATTCACTACATCGCAAAGAGCTTGACTACTACAGAGGAGGAACTTAGGTATATAAATTTTGTTGATTTTAGTCACCAATGCGGGCACTTAATCAATTTGCACTATTACGGATGGTGCCAAACTACTAATGATGAGTTGAAGTGTACTTGTGATCAACATCACAAGTGAAGGTAACCTTTTTTAACTCTTTTGCAACCCGCCATAGAATCCCGCCATCACTTTGCAAAGGACTCCATCGTTTTGCTTTTCATCCGGGCTTTAATTTGTTAGCTAATTTTAACCTTTTGCAAGCTTTTGTTGGTACTCTTTTGTTGTCTCTACAATTTTGTAATGTGTTTATGTCTAAAGTGATAGAGACACATCAGTAGACTATTAGAATCAAGACACAACTTGACCCGCCGTTGAAGCCGGCACACACATACCACGGATCCTCGGCTCAAGAACAAGAGAGTCGCATGTCCCCCCAATGAATCCAACTCCGCCTGAGTAGAACCATGAGGGACCACATCCACCCTCCCAGAGTTAGTGCCCCCTCCCATCATACCTCCCGTCGAAGATGTAGCAAAGGAGGCCTCATTTGCACCCCTACTCCCACATACCATGCAGGCTGGAAAATGAAAATCCATACACTCATATAAGGGATTTTTGAGGAAGTATGCACTCACCTTTTGCTGAAGTAGAATGATGGATGGATTTGCTTGTCAAAGCATTTCCACTAACCCTAAAGGACAAGGCCAAGATTTGGCTCAACTCATTGAGGCCAAGAACTATAAGAATCAATGAGTCACAGTGCACTTCAAGAAGTTCTTCTGCTCATAAGACCAATAATTTGAAAGATAAATTTGTACCTTGCAAATTTCATGATGGTGAGGTTTTACTGTTGTTGGGAGAGATTTATGGAGACCATCGCATGTCCTCATCACGGGTTTGATACATGGATGCCGGTAAACCATTTTACGTGGTATGCCCCCGCTTACGAGGCGCCTTGAAACCATGTGCGGAGGGAGACTTTCTAAGTAAGAACCCGACGAAGCCATGGATTTTTAAATTATGTATTGAAACTCTAAGGGGTGGGATGAGCCCAACCCTAGAGAAATGGAAACAATGAGGCCCTCACCAACCCTCTGTGGGAGGGATTTATACACGCGCAGGATATAGAAATGAAAGCTAGGATTTCAACCTTAGCTAGGAAAGGAGGAGCTCATGAAAAGGCTCCATGAAGTGTGCAAAGTGACCGAAAATCCCGTACAAGCCAATCCCGCACCACTTCAATCCTCGTACATCTCAAAGAGAACAAGAACCTATGGCCCTTCTGCTAATGAAGGATTTGATGTCGAATGTGTAACATCAGAGGACAATATAAGCCACTCACAACTCCAATGCCCTATATATCATCAATTCCACTGAGTGAATCACCCTAACCTTCCTGGAAACCCAACCCCCCGCCTCATGTACCCCACGTACAAACCACATTTTGTTCTAATTTCAACTGACACAACCACCACCATCCTCATCTCCCCGCGGAACAAGCCATTTTAAATTGAAAAGTGGTAGGCAACTTTGGTGGGAAGAAAGCAAAAAGGAATTAATGTGCAACCTGCACAAAGGATTGATACCGCAGAGTACACCGAACAAGAGAATAGATGGCGAGAGCAACCTAAAACCAAAATTTATAATCTACAAGATTCAATCACCAAAATCAACAAGCTGTCGATACAAGAAAGCAGGGAGGTTCCCTTCTCAAACACTTCCAAATCCCAAGTGAATTATGAGGTGGGTCATCCAACAATCTCTGGAATGGATGAGGTTAAGGCTATAATTACCCCGAGAAGTGGAAAAGAGGTCGATCAAATTTAGTGCCAAAGCCCGTTGAAGAATCCAAAGGGTGGAGAAGAATTGCAACAGTATTATTCTAAAGGAGGATCTAACAAATACCGCATACCCACCTCCATTTCCACAAGCACTTAGAGGTAAGAAGAAGGGGCATCTCAAACAAAGGCATTTTAGAGGTCTTAAGGCAAGTGGGGTGGTTAACATACCTCTATTGGACATGCTAATCAAACAAGTCCCTGCTTATGCAAAATTTTTGAAAGATTCGCGACAATTAAGAAAGGATTGTGCACGAAGAAGGCATTTCTCTCACCGAACAAGTCGGGCTATAACCAGCAAATCTCGTCAAATACAAGGATCCGATCTCCCAGCCACCCCGCCAATATTGGTGGGAATCGTGACAGACAAGTCATTGCTTGATTTAGGAGCCAAGAACCTAATGCCGCATTCAAGATAAGGCGCTAGTTTGTGAACTTAAACCTACCAACATCACACTATCATTGGCCGATATCGGGTCGCATAGATCGCTTAAAATCCCTAAGGGGATAGTTGAGGATGTTCGGTGAAAATAGACAAATTCTACTACCCAAGATTTTGTGGTGCTTGATGACCGAGCCAATGGTGCGAACCCAATCATGTACCAATCATCTTAGGAAGACCATTTCTGCCACAAGAAATGCAATCATAATTGCTCTAATGGAGTCATGCAAATTTACCTTTGGTAACATGACTGGAGTTAAACATCTTTCATTTGAACAATACAAAAAAGTTGCTAGGAAGGAAAATCAAATAACTGATGAAGTTGTTTCAAATGGTCAGTATGCAGGGAAGCACAGTGTCCAGGAATTGCAAGGAGTAATTAGCCAAGGAGATGAAGAGATATTGGTCTTGCCATCAACACCCACTGCAAGCCAATTGCTCAATTCAAAAGCCATCAGTGAGGACCACTTCAACAATTGGGCACCTAACACCATGGAGTCAACCCAGCATCAGCAGGGGTCGAGGTGATCATTCTCCCTCGACCCTCCTCGAGTAAACTTTTGAAATTGAACTGTCCGTGTTTCAAACACTGCGCTCAATTTTTGCTTTTGTTTTGTATCTAGTCAATTTTAATACTTTTGGTTATATTTAGAAAATTTTTAACTTAGTAGTTTTCCATATTTAGTAATTTTTTGTTTATATACTATAAGATTGTGATTAAATTTTAATTATGGTTTCATATAAGAAATTTTATTATAATAATTTTTATTTCATATAAGACTAATAATTAATCTAAAATTTTGAATTATGTGGAGGCAGCCTGGGCCAAATTCGCAAAACGGCGAAAAGTGGCAACCAAGAGGACTCTCTTTCGCTATCCTCGTGGGTACTATAAGAGGAGTGGGAGGGGGTGTTTAATTGCATTTTTCATTTCCTCTCCTAAATTTCTGCCAGAGCCCCCAGTTCCTTTGCCTACCGTCACGCGGGCTACTCCCACCGGCGAGCGCCAAATGGGCCGCACGACCGGATTCACTAGTGCCGCCGTTAGAGACTCACCAGACCCTAGCTCGTCTCGCATACCGCCGCCGTTGTCCGCTTCACATGTGACACACCCGTCACAAGACGAGCCCCGGGTATTCATACCGGAGTCGCCGCCTCAGCCTCGGAAGCCATTCTCGCCGAGCTCTCTCTATCATTTCCACCGCAGTTCAGACTTCTCTCGCTCGTTCGGCCCATTGCGGCCCTCGCTCTGCTGGTTAGGACCTTTACCGAGCCTTATTCGTCATTCCAGCCGGCGAGTCAGAGCGTGAGCCCCCGGTCTGATTCACCGTTTAAGAGTGACTCGCCACCCAAAGTGAGCCTCGGGCCTCAGTATTCAGCTGGCTCAGCTGTTGCATTTTCAAAGGAGCGCAGCCCTTCCGTAGTTTTATCTCAGATTTCTCAGATATGGTTCAGACGAGTGGTGGGTCCCGCCTCTCTCACACATGGTTAGATCTCAAGACACCCCGAGAGAGGCTCAGCCCGGTCCCGCCCAGCATTCATCACCGGTCCCAGAGGCAGACCCGATGAGCCTCGTGGGTTTCACGATACTCGCACACCCGACGGACCCCAGCCCCACGCCGCTGTCCTCGCAGGAGAGTTAGAGGGCCCTGCAACAGCGGGCCTCCCCTCACATCAGGCCCAAAGTGAGTCATCTTCCTCTCTACCGCGAGCCACGCCCGAAACACATCGGCTGCCGGAGCGACATCATCGGCTCGCTGTCACCACCTCCCGTGATCGTTGAGGCCGTTGTTCAGAGGGGAACCCCCATTCGGGAATGTACGACTCCATCGGCAGATTCCTCTACAGAGTCGTACCATGATGTCCCAAATAGCCGAGGCCGATCCTGTGTTTAGGAGTCCATGAGATTGATCGAGGATTATTCACTACTCCTTCATGACCTCGAGGCAAAGATTATTACACTACGAGTGGTGTCGGGCAGCTTCGACTAGCTCTATGACATCTCGAGGGAAGCGCATGGTCCGCGTGAGTCGCAGCCAGTTTTCTATCAAGATCGCCGCGTGAGTACTCGTGAGCGGTCGATATTTCAAAGAAATGCCTGGGCCCTATATACCGCCGGCCAATGCAGAGGGTTATAAAGATTGGGCCCACCCACCTCATCGAGAGATGGTTCGAGCACTGGCTAGAGACACTACAAATGCACCGCATTTTATAGAGGCGCCTCCCGCCTCAGATGTCGCCGATCGAATTTCATTTATTCCTTAACGAATCGTTCCCCGCTACAACATTACGTGCAATGGGAGGGGAGCCATCTGAGGCTCTTACCTGACCCCCGAGGATATCGGGTTCACCCCTCCGAGCCGCGATGACCTCCTTTGATGCCTTCGGTGAGAAGGTCCATCTGGCACCTAAAGACGAGCAGAGCATTCCACTACTCGACATGTCGAGACTACTCGCTTGTTCCTCGAGCATATGGATTCCCGCAGGCGCGAGGATTGAGAGATGAGAGTTAGATGCCCTCTCGGTTCGTCTCGGAGCGGGGATGACTATGCCCGTGATCTTCCACCTTCGACAGCTAGGATCGGGAGGAGGTACCGGATCAAAGGGCCGAGGACTCCACGAGATATGGGAGGCTCGCCCCTCGAGCCCGAGATACAGAGGAGTCCAGCCGCAGATGTCACCTCCATCTCCTCCTCTACATGTTACATCACCAAGAAGAGATACAATCTCTACCATCCTTATTCTAAGACACCACATTCACCTGAGTATGTTCACGCCTGCCTAGAGATTGCAGTGTGGATGGATGTCATCTCGCTTCACTAGCAGTTTACATTGTGCAGCCCCAGATCAAAGGTCAGCCCAAGTAGTCACTCTATGCTTCAATCGTATCATGACGCACTCGGGGCCCTCCTCGTGTTCCCGGGACGTATATATGAGCCCACCACGACGAGCTTACTCGATGTTTCGATCGCAAACAGCTGAAGAAATTTTCAGACCCACCACCACCACAGCAGTGAGGTGGTCAGTTTCTTTTATGATTTTGTATAGTTACCAGTTTTATCAACTGCCTACCACTTTGACATTTAGGATTTATGTATTGTTTCATAGTAGGCAGTGATATTTCTGTATGTTTAGCTTTGTATTCATGTATTAGCCATTTTGGCTATATCAAAAGCTATTCATTTATATATATACGTATTGCATACTATGTTTGTGCCTTTACCATGTATATTTAGTGTTTTCTTTTCAATTGGAATAATTGAATTGCTTCAAATCGATAATCAATGTTTTTAAATGGAAAATTTGAACCCCTGGTTTATTACCTTTCTGCGGAAACAAATTCCATGCATGAGTCAATTTCTGTCACCAGTTCCAAAGATGCTCAACTCGAACATTCCTTTAAGCTAATTCACACTCCACACCGATTTGGTTCTAATAGGTCGGGACTTGTGTTACTTCCTTTCACTTCGCATAACCTACTTTAGGGTATGTCGCAACCTAGATAGGCTCAGGCGTCACTCGTGACTAAGACCAATGTTGTCTTCCAAAAAGAAAAAAAAAAAAAAAAAAAGAAAAAGAAAGAAAGAAAAGAAGAAAAAGAAAATAAAGTCGTGAAGTTTTGCTTGAAACCCAGCATCTAGCCCGAGGGGTGTATGGCGAAAGCCTTTGAAGCCCGGCGTCTCTATATCTTCATCGTCGGAGTCATCGATTTAGTGTTCGTTATACGTGGATAGTAGAGCTTAAATCCATTCAGAAAAGCTTGATTTTCGAAATCATTCGGAGTCCTGGTGAAGCCTCAGAGAGTTTGTGGTCATGATCCTTTCTCGCTTGATGCCCTAAACCTTAATTGGTTGGGAGTCATCTGGACCCGCTACACCCGACTTTTCGTAAAGCTCGAATTTTAAGCATCAAGACCTACAATGAAGTCATCAAAGAAAGAAGAGTAACTAGCCCTATCTAGGTTGTTCGTTCAACAACTTAAGGCCATGTCGGCTGCTAGGTTGGGGGAGGGGACAATTCTTGCAATTTATTGGTTTAATTCAAGTTACATAAAGAACCATTAGACTTCGTGGAAATTCCAGCTTGGATTCATGGAACCAATATTGACCCGAAATTGTTCTTGTATGGTTTTGGCTCTTTCATGGCGGTTTTCAAACTTGGTGTCAATTTTTCAGTTTAAAGGTAATGTTTATTTGTTTATACACCTTTTTGAATCATTAACTTTTTGAAAATCACTACATGCATCTCCTTTTTGTTTTTGCATTGCTAAGGGACTAGCAACGTTCTGGCCAGTGGATTAGTGCCCAAAAAGTGCTATTAACCCTATATTAGATATGTTTTGAGTGCTTTTTTGCGCGCTTAATCATGTCATTTATGCCACTAAAGTGCTCAAGTCTTTAGTTTCACTTATGCCGTTTAGAGGTTATTTTGCTGTTTTGCGTGCTTTTGCGCACTTCGGGAGTTCGACACGAGACATATGATGAATCTATGAAGATTGAACCCACTCAATAACCATCAATCCTATACTAAAAATCAAAGAGAGAATGAAGGCAAAGTGAAGAAAATCACGTGCAAAGAGAGGACAGAGGCAAAGAATCAAGACCTGTGGAATTTCAAGATTGCGAAAATTTAGCCGATTGCGTAAATTTTCGCAGTCGCCTTTAGCTTAAAAATTCGCAATCTTAGCTTAAATTGCGGAATTTTCGCTTAGACCCAAAATTTTCGCTATGCACTATTCCTACGTAAATTTCACGTTACTTACTCACAAGAATTTCACTACAGCTTAAATTCGCTTAGCTACCGAAATTGCCAAAGCCTATCACCCTCATTCACTATTATCTCTTGGTGATTTCGTTATCTAGTTTAAATTCTCGGCTGAATAGCAAAATTTTCGCCGCGCCAAATAAATTTATATGCCTTAGCTTAAATTCACCGCCTTGTCATTGACTTTTGTAATTAATGCAACCCGACTTCAATTTTGGTAGCCACTCCTCATTCCTAAATTTAGCCAAATTGTTAGGCTTTATGGTATTTTCATACAACAGGCCTATATAAGCCCTCCCATTTTGTAACCCTAAGCAAATAAATCAGGAAGCAATTTTTTGGCAAGTTTTTATTTTTATGTAAATATCTCTCAAGTACCTTTTAGTTGTGGTTTGGTTTTTTTCTCTTCTCTCCTCTTTCCTTATTTTCTCGCTGCCAAACACCCCTCTGAGGATGACAACTCAAGAGACGCACAAAGTTCCTCTTTTCTTTCAAGGGCTGCTTAGCTTCAGGCGGGCATACGCAGATTGCCCTTCAGATAAGCCACAGTATCAGGTTTATGGCCCCATTCCTTCTCAAAATAAAGGTTGAATAGCATCGAATGTTATCGACGGCCAATACTTACTAAGTAGTGCTAGATACAAAGGTATACTTATTGCTGTGGGATGTAATCGTGGTTTTTGTAGATGGTCTTCACACACGAGCCAACAAATGATATTTAATGTCAGTGGTTTCAAACCGTGAAAAGGCCTACATGCATGTTACCCGTGTTAACCTCAAATAGAGTCGTTTTTGTGGTGAGGTCCAAGTAGTTAAACATGATCCTGCTATGGCTGTGACTTGAGTAGGTTGCTTGTCATAACGCTAGGATAAAAACCCGAGGACACTTGTTTGCCCTATGATATCGGTTAGTGACCTAAATCTTCAAAGTTAATTTTTTCACACTTCACTTTCACACATAATGCCAGCTTAAATCATTCCACTGCTTTGAAACAAAAATCCAAAAAAGTCCAAATAGAAAGCCTTACTCTTTACACTATGCAAATCATTCTTAGGATGAAACCCATCCCCGTGTTCGATCCTAGACCACTATAGTACTTCGCAGTTTCTGACTACCAGCAGGTGAGGAACTTCAGTATATAAATTTTGTTGATTTTAGCTCAAATTCATCGCGGGCACGAATCAGTCGTCCCATTCCAATCTCTCTCCGCCACATCCTAGGCCATCCCGGAGGGCCCCATAGTCCAAGAGAGCCCGACCTCAGCCCGGTGGAGAGTCCTCTAAATTTCTGAAGCCCCCAAAGAACCACGTCATTCACTCCCATCGTGGCCCCACTGTATTCCCCTTCTTCATCCGGGACTCTGGCCCCCACTTCCATCATCGCACGACCACGGCCCCATCGCAACCCTATTCCAAGGAATGTCGATTGTAGTGTGAGTGGATCTCCACGACTTGAGGTCGGCCATGATCTCCCGACACGCCCAAACTGCTATTTTACGCCCTTTATTCTCCAAGATCGGTGCACTCCTTTTTGCGGTAGTAATTAAAGATAATTAAACTCCAATCGATACTGTTAAGGACTCCAAAGATTACTACTAAATCAAATTTTGTGGTAGTTTTGTTGTTTTTTGCAGCCATTTGCACTCGGTTAGGAATCCAAATTATTCATATAAAGAATTCGTTGAAATGAGAGCATCAGAGCAAAAATCGATGAGCAAGAGAAGTGCAAGCAAGTGCAAATGTAAGAAGAATGGCAACGTAATTTTGTTGCCAATTTCGCAACACGGAATTTCTCGCATCCTTTGCGTAAATTTCGCTGCGAAAATGGATGCTTTCCCCGGGAGCCTACCACTATTCTGTACCGCTTGACTTTTTGATTTCTTTCTCCGTCAGTGGTTCCTTCCTACTTTCTCCTTGTACAGTTTCTGGGATTTGTAGTTTTCGTAATTTTCAGATGCTGTGGTACGGCTTGGATATACCAACCCAAGACTTCATGAGACAACTATTCCATTATAGAAAATTGGGGGAGGGAAGCTTCTAGGAAGCCTCGTTTTCTTTTCTCTCCCCGTTCTTTTCATTTTCCTTCACTTTCTCTTGGGAGCCAAACACCCTCTCGAGAAAGTTTTCGGTGATGAGCGCTAAAACCCCTCCTTCCTTGACATAAAAGTCATCAGGCAAAGGAACCTAAGGCACTGCAGGGTTTTCCTATTTTCAACGAGGTATTCATTGCTCATTTATGGTTTTTCCTTAACTTTTAGGTTTAAACCCCTTTGATTCACCTTGAATGATTGGTATTTGGTAATCTTTTAGGTTCATGGGATTCTTATTGCGATCCACTGATATTCATTAGCGTTATCTTCAATGGATTACTGGAAGGTGGGTCGGGCGGAGGAATGTCTTCAAACGTTTCCAAGACCATTTCTCCTCGACAAAGAAATGCCATTCTCAAGTTATTCAGTCAATTTTATATAGCTAAACTATCCGTTCTGTGAGATGACTATAGGTCATCCTCCCCAACGCAAAGGAAAAGACTCCAGAAACCTTAATTTTCCCTTTGGGAACCTGCCTGCGCCCCAATACTTCAAGGACCTTCTTTACATCTTTACCATTTTAATTTTACAACAACCAAATCTCCACTGCTTTTAGCAAAATCCCAAAATCCAAATTAAATTCAATACCGCTTAAGTACTTCACTGTTAGTCATTTCAGATGAAGAAAACACATCCATGTGGGATTTATCATAGAACCACTATATCGCATTAGCTATGCTACTGGTAGTATAAGGTATTAGGTTTTTATAAATTTTGCTGATTCGAGACACTCGACGCACTTAACCGGGCATCGAATCAAACAAGACCTTGCTACATGGAATCAAAATGACGCCATTGCCGAGGATGGTGCCTCAAGTGCAATGACTATGTATCGAAAGCACTTATGATCCTCATCACAAGATCTCGTGAATTTACTTTCTTTTATTTTCTATTTAGCAATTTCAAGTGTCGGGCTGTTAATTGCTCATTGCTTATATATATATATATATATATATATATATATATATATATACCTAACTTTACCGCTGGGTGTAGTTGTTTTCTCTTTGTTTTGTTTCGTGTCCGCCCCTGCCTTACTACAAGGGCTCGGGCCTGGAAGGTTGAGACGTAAATCAAAAGTTGAATTTGAACCTCCACGTAAAGAAGAGCGAAGATAGTCGCTTGAACCCATGGAGGGAAATCCAAATGCAAATAGTCCATGAGGGACTATAGAAACCCTCCTCGTACGAGTGCACCTTCCTACATCGCGGCTCCAACAAACGCGTGCCATATAGTGAAAGCAAGGGCTCTCATTTAATCTCTAGTCGAGGAAGCACCAAAATTTCTCGCACCAAGATCTCCACAAGATGCACCTCATGCACATTCACAAAGATATGCTTCCTCCATCTTAGCCACAACCACCACAATCAACCTCCACAACAAGCACTCGAACCTTACCAAGCTAGTGGGTGACTTTATGGGGGAGCAAAAGATGATTAATGCACACTTGAATCAAAGAATTGATAATGTGGAGAGCTCTTTGAGCCAAAAATTAGATGAGCTAGAATGAAATGTTCCAAAAATTAAACAACCTGGAAGACTCCATTTCAAGGCTCACCAATCAGCAACATGTTCATTCGTATAAGAGAATCCGCAGAGGAAGTACCTAAGTGACACCATGCAAGGAGGAGCATTCTCAACAACAACTACAAGAAGAGATGATGCAGGATTTTGGCAAGGCTGTTGAAGGTTATCTCGAATCCTCAAACATCAAAGCTTATTGCCAAGGAAAAAGAAGAAGAAATCATTACCTTGTTGACTGAGGAGGGCAGTGGAAAAGAAGCAGGGAAAGAACCACAAAAGCTTACCCTTCAACCAATTCCCATGAAATTGAATCCTGCCACGCTCTGCTTCTTCACCAAAAGCCCACTGCCAGTAGCCCCCTCTACTAACCAAGTCTACATCTTGCCTATACCTGCAACACAATACACACCCAAAACTCCTGCTGCTAAACCTAAGGCCATCCTATTTGCACTTCAGTAAACCATGAAATTAGTGGCCACGCTTCAAACTTTTGCCACTGCTGATCATGATTACTGCAGCTTCATATCGCATGGCATAGTGGATGGTTCTGCGCCGGGTTCACTAGAGCACTCGAACCTCAAGAATTCCACAAAGCTCCACCTCCGCCTTCCAGCACTGCTATCAACCAAGCCTCTCAGAAATCGTTTGAGCGGACAAAGTCCACTCACTTTTGTTATGATTTTTATTTTTGCTCATTTTATTTTATCTTGCTTTCTTAAGTTTTTCTCAGTAGATTTTCTCTAATTTTAAGTTAAACTTTGTTTTTAGCTCATTTTTCATTTTTCTACATTATTTTTTAATATTTTTCTTGGCTTATTTTTTGCAGCTTTCTAGAAAAATTCTGGTGCCAGAAAGGCAGAGCAATGTAGCAGCGATGCATAACTACAACCCCTACTTAAATGACCCATTTTCACAACCGCTCATCTCTCGCAAAGTTTGCGACTTCACAAACTCGTACCTTTTCTTTTTATTTATTTATTTTTTATTTATTTTATTTTATTTTATTTTCAAAAAAAAAATCGCAACCATACGATTCGCAAAAATTCACTGTCACGAAAATTCTGCAATGGCGAGAATTTTTGCACATTGCGAAAATTTCCTACCGGCTTCCTCCCGATTTTCCCAATTTTGTTTTGACCATAACTTTTCATCCCACTTTTTGGTGTGTGGATTTTGATCTGGCTGAAAGCTCTTATAGAGTGTAGGAACCAAATATGGCTTAAATAACACTTTTGAAATTTCAAAATGTGTACTTTCAAAATGCTCCAACCGGTCTCTTTTTTTTCCTCTATTTTCGTTTCCAACTTGTTCATTTGAACTTTAAATGGAGTGAATAAGGTCTCGCGGAAAGTCATACGCCTCTTATTCAAAACAGTACATTTCATCAGTGGAGTATCATCTTCCCTTAAATTTCCATTCCTGCACTCACATCGAGGACAATGCTGAATCTCCAGCATCAGAGAGCATATGAAGGAAGTGTTGTTTGCTTGTTTTATAGCAAGTGTTTTTGTATAGTATGCTTGCTTTCAAGATATGTTTAATACTTAATGTTCATAATTAATTATTTTCATAACTTTTTTTGTAATGCTCAGCCTTTGTAGTTTGAGAAATTGAATTTTTTGCCTGCTATTGATGTTAGAGTAGTGTAAATGCTTATTCGAAAGTTGGATGATGATAAGCAAGAAATTCTTATTGTTTTCAACCCTCTTTCTTTCCACTTTGATCTAATCCACACACCGGCTCACATTAGGTTTCGTTAATAAGCTTCGAAAAACTCGTCTCATCTCTAAACCCTTACAAAAGCCCAAATTTAGTTTGTTTGACCTTCTTTAATAGGTTAGGACCATTGAATAAAAGACCAATGAGTCTTTAAAAAAAAAAAAAATTGTGCGCTTTGCCTTGAAACCCGAGCACCCGCCCGTGGGTATACGGCGAGATGAAGCCCTAAGTGTCTCTAAAACCAACTCGGGGTCGGGAGTCACCGACTTCTCAGGCTCAGCATGGGTGGATAGGTGAAGTTTAGCAAATTGTAGGTGCCGGAGTTTCGAACTCATTAAAAGTCCGGGGTGAAACCTAATATTAGTGGTTGAGAGATCCTTATGACTTGGATGCCCCAAACCTTACCTGGTCAGAGTCACCTACACCCCTCGTTACATGGACTATTTGAATCGATGCCCTCAGCATTGCACCCCTACAACAAAAAAAAAAAAAAAAAAAAAAGAAAAAGAAAAAGAGAGAGTTGTGGAATAAAAGTGGGTCCTGATCTATTGAGTTTGGTTAGGCTACAAGGTCTAGACAAGAGCTAGGTTGTGGGGAAGGACAGTTTGATAGACTATTTTTTAAAAGCTAATCAAATTAACACTTAGATTTTTGTGGAAGGTGTCGTTGGATTCTCTAGGAGTTGACACGCTTTTGAATACTTGAATTTGCATAGCACACACACTCGAGATAATCATCGGGCTAGATTCTTGGTGACTTTTATTGCAAGTTTAGTATTATCACCTCTGCTTTTGAAACCATTTTTGTGTATTGTATATTTAGCCTTAATCTTTGCTTTTGTTTGATTTCTTCTTCTTCCATTGTTAAGGGACTAGCAATGTGTCGGTTGTGGGGTGTGATTACTGCCCAAATAGTGCTATTTTATGCCCTTAATTCTCCATGGATTGATCACTTTTTGTGTAGTAATCAGCATAATTAACCATATTGACATGTTAAGGACCTAGCATTACTACTAATCAAAATTTGTGGTAAGTTTTGTTGTTTTTGGCAGCCATTTTCACCGGGGGTTAGAATCTAGCTCATTCATAAAGAATTCAAGTTGAAATGAGAGCATGAGCAAAAATTGGATGAGCAGAAGAAGTGCAGTGCAGAACAAAAGAAGAATGTCGACTCGTAATTTGTTGCCACTCGCAAATGACGGTGAATTTTGTGTACTGCAAAATTTCGCAACTGCGAAATTCTCAAGGCTGCAAATGAATGCTTTCGCGAGCTTGCCACTGCTCCACCGCTGACTTTGATTTTCTCTCGCTTTTTGTTTTTTCTCTTCCTACTTTCTCCTTGTAATAGTTTTTTGATTTGTAGTTTTTTGGTAATTTTATATAGGTATGGCTTGATATACCAACCCAAGACTCAGAGGAGACAAGCCATTCCACATTAAAATTTCTTTGGGGGAGGGGTGGGAAGCCTCCAGAAGCCTCGTTTTCTTTTTTTTTTCCTCGTTTCTTTTCATTTTCCTTCACTGGGAGCAAACACCCTCTCGAGAAAGTTTTCTCGCAGGATGAGCTTGCCAAAACCCCTCCTTCCTGAGTGGTCACTGCAGTGGAACCAAGGCACCGCAGGTTTTCCATTTTCAACTATAGGTATTCATTGCTCATTTATGGTTTTTCCTTAACTTAGGGTTTAAACCCCTTTCGATTCACCTTCAATGATTGGTATTTGCACTTTAGGGTTTAGTGGATTCCATTGCCAGATCCACCGATATTCATTAGTTATTCCTATGGATTATCGAAGCGTGGGTTAAGGAGGAATGTCTTCATCAGCTTAAGACCATTTCGAGTAGTAATGCCATTCTCAAGTTATTTGGGATCAATTTATATAGCTAAACCAAGATCCGGTTCGGGAGATGACTATAGGTCATTCTCCCCAACGCGAGGAAAAGACCCGAGAAACCCTAATTTGCCCTAGGAACCAAAGCCCAGTGCCCTAATACTTCAAGGACTTCTCTTTTACATTTTTACTCATTTTAATTTTAGTTTTCAACCATCAAACTCCACTTTTTTAGCAAAAAAATCTCAAATCCAAATTAATTTCACCACTTAAGCACTTCACCGTTAGTCATTTGCATGAAGAAAACCCATCCTGGGCTGGATCTTATCCTAGAACCACTATACCGCATTAGCTATGCTACTTGCAGGGGTATGGTATTAGGTTTTATAAATTTTGTTGATTCGAGACACTCGATTTTCCCTAACTGGCCATTGAATCAAATTAGTACCTTGCTACAAGCAAATCATCTCCCGGTCCTTGCCGAAGACCCGGAGCTTCGAGATTCGATGCTCCTAGTGCAAAGGTACTCCCTGGAGCCATCTACGCACTCGCGATTCGCGCGACATTTCCGAAAGGTCATCGAGTTTTATCACACGATGACCTCCAAGCGAGCCCAATCCGACAAACGTACTGTCCATTTCTCCATAGATACGCCCAGTGGATACTCTCCTCGGGGCTTCCTACTATTACAGCCGCTCCATCCCCGCGATGTCCGCTAACTCTGATGATTATGCGCGGCCCCATCCCTCGATTGGGAGATGGTTCGTCCCGCAACTCCGTGACACGACACCGGACCATTTTGTTTAGGAGGTAGCGTTGATCACTTCAAAACACATGTATGGCAGATAACACAATTACCAAAAAATTATTATCTAATCCCCGCAAATAAACCATTAAACTCGGTGAGTGAGTTTCTTTTAAGTATCGCCTCTTGATTAAAATATTTTTTTTTTTATAAGAGTAAACCATTTTCGCGTGGTTTTGATCCTGTATATCTAGCGCAATGTGTCGACAAGTAATAAAATGGATTTAAGTCCATATATCGATCCCACAAAGATCTCAAGAATTTTTCAATCAACTACCCCAACTACTTAAGCTCCATGCTATTTGGATGGTAATACGATAATGATATTTTGCTTTGAAAGCTTGAAATGAATAACGTAAAGAAAAATGAATAAACAATAAATGAATTTAATATTGAAATATCAAAATAACAAATTTAGATTTAACAGCTTAACTCTTAAAGAAAATATCAATAATCACTATCGCGGAAGTTAATCAATTCCTACAAATGCATCGCATCTTTGGTTTTCGAACCATGTATCTTTTAACCAGTCCAAGGGATTAATATAAAGGTGACCGATCTCTCCATACCACACGCTCATCATCTCACCTTAACTGCTTCTCTCGAACACAGGGGTGAAATACATTTAAAACTAGTCGGGCTTTGCTCGGATACTCTTTCTTTCTCAATACTTCATACCCACAACATGGACTGCACTGAAACGCCTTAAGCAGAGTCATCATAAGGTTACACTATACCGGGGTTCCTCACCCTCAAAATTAGAATAGCTACTTTCCTTTGGTTAGATCCCCAACACTCCGGACACCACTATTCGAATCCAGTGAACTTCTCGTCTACTTAAATTTATAATCAATTAACTCATTCCTGCTACAAGCGAAGAGGATGTATTGATTTAAATATACAGAGCATTAGGATCACTGATATCGTTCAAATACCTTCCCCAAATTGTTTCTACTCTCGTAGAAATGCCTTTCTCTGTGGTCACCCAGAGGGCCTCCTGAAATCGTAGCCGAAACAACCTCGTTATGGGTACAAGAGACCTAAATCGGATCAATTCCAAGAACACGCAAACCAAGAAGTCGATTTAACATCCAAGTTCAATATTATGAATGAAATACTCAGATGAAAGTGATTGCTTCGATAATAACGCCAATTCAATGGAAGCTCGGTTTCTAACCATCGGACATACCATACAATGGCTTATCGATCAAGAAACCCATCAACCTGAACCTGGTGTTCAAATCCCAAAATTTAACTGAATTCAAACAACTGTATTAAAAGAATTTTAAGAAATAAACATCTCGCATTCAGCCAACTTCATGTACTAACGCTCAAATCCAAATTAGAACGAATTACAACCAATCTAATCTAAAATAAATGGAAAGAAAACAAAAACAAAAGAAAGAAAAGAAAAGAAAAGAAAAAACAAAAATGTGAGCCTTCGCTGAACCCGCATCTCTCTTTCAGTCGCCAAGAGTCGCTTCGCTGGGTAGCAAATTTCATTTATGTGGTTCCGAAGTCACCCTAATTACAATGCGCCAGGGATTTCCCAATGGACTGGCCCACGTTATCGAAGCGCCAAAGTCGCGACCAACGCCTCGTCGCGACATCGCTGTAGTTGGCACTTGTTGCAGCATTTATTAGCAAGCCGCGATATTCCTTTGCTTTCTTGCAGCACCTATGTCGCGACGCGAATCAATGTCGCGACATCAACCTTATTTTCTTCGCGAACCTTTTAAATGATGAGTTTCATGTCGCTGACGTCAATCTTTTGTCGCGACATCACTCTATGGTTCCACAAGTTTTAACTGTTCGTTCCTTATGTCGCGACATCGATCTTTTGTCGTGACATCAACTCATGTCTTCGCAATCCTTCAACTGATGATTTATGATGTCGCGACATCAATCCCTTGTCGCCGGCTATCACTTTGGGCGGCTCAGAAGCCAACGGCGCTGGTTGTTCCTTTAGTGTCGCTACATCGATCTCTTGTCGCGACATCAACTTTAGTCTCTGGAGGCTTCAACCGTGTGTCTACGATGTCGCTGACCTCAATCTTAAAGTCCCTCCGGAGGCTTCAACTGCGTTCTGAAGTGTCGCGACCTCAATCCTTGGCCGCGGACAATGCCTAATGCTTTTGAAGCTTCATCGATGGAAACCTCGATGTCATGCATGATCAATCTCTTGTCGCGACATCAATTTTAGGAACTCAGAATTCATGAACTCGTATTTCTTGCACGCGACATCGATCTTGTCGCTGACATCGCCTTAAGTCTCGCACCCTTGATTCGCGCACAAAGAGGCTGAGCTGAAATCAACAATATTTATATACCTGTTCCTCCACCGTAGTCAAGCTACCGCAAAGATAAATGGGTTCAGTGGTCAACACTCCGGACGGGTTTTCATCCTAGAAATGGCTCGCATTAGGCACATGAATAAGTGCTTTCTATTCGACTTTTGGATTTGTGTCAAAGTCGTAAATGGTTTAAACCGAAATTGCAAAACTGGAAATGGTAAAAACTCCAAAAATTAAAGTGAAGAAAAAATTAAACTTTGAAGATTAGGTCACCAACTTGACAAGCTAAAGTAAACACATGTCCTTTTTATCCTCCTACGCGTGAGTCAACACGTGGATGCGAAGAGGGCCCCTTTTTAAAACCCTAACATTCCTTTATCATTTTTCTAAGGCTAGTAAAGACCATCTAAAGAATCACAAATAAGATCTCTCATCCGAGCACCGAACCCTAAAGTATGGAGAGGTCACAAAACAATAAAAGTCAATGTTATTTAACCCTAATTTGAAGAACCCTTAACATGTAAATGCTACCTCAGGCTCGTAAAAAACCATCTGCTAAAGAACAATACCCTAAAGCATGAGATATCGTCAAGACACACATCCCATGTTATGCAACTGAATTTTGAAAATATGGCCATAAATACACTACCCGTGACTTTTGGGCGACAAGAGGACAACATGCTTAACCCCACCAATTAAGCTACTTCTTCCTCTTCAAAGGAAAGAGGCTTAGCCAAGCATCTCGAAATGTCATCCTCAAGAGGTGTGTTTGGTAGCCGGAAAGTGAAAGAAAGAAGAGAGAAAAGAAGAGAGAGAAGAGAGAAAATAAAAGCAAAAGCTTAAAAATAAAACAATTTATTTACAAAAGCAAAGAAAGAAAAATAACTTACAAATCACCAAAACTTGTCTTCCTTCATCCACCTTTTCCACCTCTATATTACAAAAACATGAGGGGTATTTATAAAGCCTCTCAGGTATGAAAATACTAAAACCCTAATAATTCAGGCTAAGTTATAGACAATTGGGTAATAAAACCAAGTTTGAAGGCTATCGCATTAATTACAAAGCACGACGAGGTTCCCGCAAATTTCGGCTATTATTGCAGATGAATTTCGCTAATTAGCGAATTTGGCAAGGCTTTAGCGAAATTGGCAAATGGCTTAGCGAAATTGGCAATGCTTTAATAATTTGGCACGTTGAAATTTCGCTAGTTAATAAATTTCGCTAAGCTAGCGAAATTGTCAGTGAGAAGCGAATTTCGCAAATGCACAAGGTAAGTCACAGCGAATTTCGCACTGAGGCCGAGATTGCGAACCGCTTGCATCACATGGCGAATTCGCTAGGATTGCGAATTGGTTGCGAACAGTTAGCGTAAATTCTAAGATTGCAATTGATTGCGAACAGGCCATGAAAATTCCTCGCTTACTGCTCCTCGCATGCCTCTCGCCCCGTCTTCAATCGCATCTCATTTCCTCCACTTTTCCTTTGTTTTTCCATTGATTTTGGGCTTGCTGATGGCCGAGACTAAACTTCCAACCTCATGATTGATCATTTGCATTGTGTGGTTGAAGCCTAGAAGTACATAAATACCTACAAACAACCAAAAACATGTCTAAATGGCATAAGTGTTACTAAGATAACATGAACACTTCAATCGGGGATATACGACATGATTAATTGATCAAAAGTACTAAACCTAGCTCCACTATGTGTGTGGTTCAAAAAAATTGCACTTTTTGAGCACTAACCACACCCCAACCAAACGCTAGTCCCCTTAGCAATGCAAATAAGAATTAGATACTGTGTAAGATTTTCAAAAGGTTGTGCTTCAAAAAGGTTATCAGATTTTATATACAAAACTAACATTACTTTAAAGTGAATAATTGAAATCAAATATTTTGAAAACCTAAATACAAAGAATAAATCCATAAGAGTAAGAATTTTTAGAACAACATCAAGCTTCCATGATTTTCAACTTACACACCTAAGTCTAATTTGGCTCTTGTAAACAGATTGAAGCCAATAATAAATCGCAAAATTGCCACCTCCCCCCCAACCTAGCACTGACATGGCCTTAAGTTTGCTGAACAACCTAGATGTGGCTAGTTGGCTACTTTTCTTTCTTTTTATTCATCTACACTAGAGGGTAATGCTTAAAAATCCGACTTCACCAAAGTCCGTGTGAATCGGGGTCCACCGATGACTCAACCAACATATTAGGCACCGCTTCAAAGATCACTGATCAATAACTCTAGCAGGCTTCACTCTGACTCGAATGACTTCTCAAAATTGGTACCCACAAGTCATTAAACTTCGCCACCTATCCACCCATAACGAACACTAAATCGATGACTCCCAAATTAATTAAGGCTTAGGGCATCGGGTTTCAAAGGTTGCCATACACCCCTGACCGTGCTCTGTTTCTCAAAGCAAAAATCACGACTTTATTTTTCTTTTCTTCTTTTCTTTTTTCTTTTCTTCTCGTTTTCTTTTCTTTTTCTTTCTTTTTCCTTTGAAGACAACATTGGTCTTCAAAACAAAACTAAACCTATCCTAGGTTGTCAACATGCCTAAGGCTCTAGCTTATGCAAAGCGAAAGAAGGCATACAAATTTACAACCTATTTAAGCAATCTAGGAGCGCAAAGGTGTGACATAGCATAAAGGGGGAATGTTGAGTATGCCGGAATGCAAGGATCGAACACCAATTGTTTCTGCCATGGAATTTGTTCTAGTATAGTGACAAATATGATGATTCAACGCATCCAATTTAAAGCAATTCAATTGTTCAATTTGAAGCACCAATTGTTCACCTAAGCAATTTAATTATGTAGCTTTGAAAGAAAACACATACTTGTACATAGGGGACACAAGAAACACAATATGCAAAAAGTCGAATATATATATATAATCCGAGTAGCTTTTGATATAGCCAAAAATGGCTTACTACATGCATAATGTGCTACACACAACATATCACGCTACTATGGCTAATACAAAAAATCATAATCAAAATTAGTAAAGTAACATGTGCCGAAAACTACACATAAACAAAGTAGGTCTTAACCACCTCACCGTCGCGGTGGTGGCAAGTGGCTACCGCAGCCGGGCCGCCAGATATCCAATGAGGCCAGATCGCGGCGTGCTCCTCTCAGGTAGGATCATGAGGAAGACCCAAAAAGCGGTCATGATCTCGCTAAGCATGGAATGGCACCGCCCCAAAGTGGCCTCGCCGAGCTACAATCTCCGTCATGGCCGCATAGCCGGGCCGCTCGAAAGTGGCGGCAGTAGATCGCATCCATCACTCCAGCCCATCTCCCCGATGGCGTGTATACTCCGGATCGTGTGCCGGCCATGAAGGCCGGAGTATCTCTCGTAGGGCTGCACCGAAGTAGCCGGGTGGAGGAGATGGAAGGGAACGATCCGAAATAGATGGAGGCCTCAGACCCGGCCTCGGGAGCGCATACCATCCGTACGGGGTGGTCATCAGCCTCCCGATCCTAAGACCTCCTCCCCGTCTCGCCGGCGTATATGGAAATGGACGGCATAGTCATAACCTCGGCCCATCGGCATTACATGTAGGCATCTGTCTTCAGATCTCTATCTCAGTTCTCCTCCGAAATCCCATCCGCTCAAGAACATACAGTGAAAGAAGCCTCAAGATAAGAAGTTGGTATGCTCTCTGCGGCACAGGTCTCTCCTCCCAAGTGGACCTTCTTCTCCTCAAACCTGTAAGAGCGAAGTCATCACCAAATGGACGGGCTAAAAACCGTAAATCGCCTCGAGATCCCAGACAATGCCTCCAAGATAGTCCTCCGCACATAATGTCAGCAGAGGGAATAAGCAGGTGCCAGCCAGATGGTCGATGACGCATATGAGGCTAAGTCGCCTCCGATAAAGGATCACCAACAGGAGCATCCTCGGCCGCCTAATCCATCGCTTCCGGGCGAGGTGGGCCCCCTCTATAACTAACCTCAAGATTGCGCGCGGTATGCGCAATCTCAAGGCCGGGGCAATAATCACGGATCGGGAAAGTACACCCTAAGGCCATCTATCCCAAAATGGATCTCCAAAGGGACCATCCGCATCCCGAGGAGGTCATGGAGTGGTAGAACTCCGCCATCACTCTCGGGGCAAGAAAACCGTCCCTGAGTCATAAACGGGAGGAGCGAATACCTCTCGATCAACCGCGATCGACTCGGTATCTGTGGTCGGCCATCAATCCAGAACGCTCATAAGACGACCCCGCCGAAATGGCTCCAGCCATGTATATCCGCATTCCCACCCGGGGTGTCCTACGAACAGGGGCCTCCGATCCCAAGGAGGCCTGATACTGCGTGATGAAGTCGCTCTCAGAGGCCGGAGGAACCGGGAGACATGGGGGCCTCAAGATGACGACCGTCATCTCGGGCGGGCCCACTTGGAAGGCCTGGCCCTCCTAGCCTCTCCTCCTCTCCGAGGCACCGACGGGGCCCAGCGTCCCATCCGCGTCTCGTAACTGGCAAGCCTCAATCCCGCAGGCTCGCTGTGCACGCCGTGGATGCGTGTGTGATGGCTCTGCATCGCTCTAGTATCGGCACTCAGACGGCTCTACGCCTCTCGCCGTGCACCACCCGAGGCCGACCGACCCACCGCATCTTAATTCATCCGATATATAAAATAAACCGACCGAAATGCGTATTCACCGAATGTGTAGCCGGGTCCCCAGACCAACTCGAAACTCTCCTGAGGCTACTGAATCACCCTCGAAGGTCACGAACTCAATCAAGCACCGGCCCAAGGCTCACCGGACCGCTACCGAGATGGCTCTAAACCGCGCCAAGGGGGCTCAAGAAAATACCAAATGCTGTGAAGAAACACCAATAGCCGAGCCAAAGGCCTCAACCGACTACCGATGGCTGGCCGGGCGGCAGTGGCATGTGCTCATGTGGTGATCAGCCGGGGGAGGGTTTTACTGGCCGAGGCACTTAGCCGTGCCAACCACGCGGCTGGGATGCGTGTGGACCGCGGCGCCGATGGTCGCACCTGATGACCACGGCAAGAAGGTTAGGATGCGTGGATTCGCGCTACCGGGCAACCTAGTGGCTCGACTACAAAGGGGAGCTCAGTGGCACGCCGAGGGGGAGAATGAATGGCATGTAGCTAAATCCTCCCTGAGTTTTTATAAGCGCAAAGATGGTAGCCTAAGAGTCTCTCCCACCAATTTTCGCTAAGCCCAAAGAATTTCTCGCCCTGTGACGGTCTTTTCGCATTCAAAAACTTTAAAATTAATTACTAATATTAAATAATAATATAACTAAAATTATTATTATTAAATTTACTATAATACTATGGATTAATATTAAACATGGCCTACTTTCTATATACAAAACCAAAATTATAAAGAAAGGAAAAAATTGCTAGTAAAAAAAAAAATTTTTAAAAATTATTAAGACTAAATGCACTAACTAATATAAGACAAAAATTAAAATTTGTGAACTTAATCCGCTTTGAAAACACCGAACCGCCAGTTCAAGAATACTCAAGGGGGTCAAGGAGCAATGACTTCCTCACCTCACGCAGCGGCCTGGCCGGCTCCACGACAAGCCAAGCACCAATCGTTGATCCGCTCCTCGCCGGCGTTATCGCGAACGGCACCGCTTCGGCTGGCCGGGTGCTGTTGGCAAAGACCAATTTTTCTTTCACCTACGGTTGAATACTCCTTTGCATTTCGTGATAATCGTGTTTTCCTCTACATTGATCATTTGAAACAATTTCACCGAATTTTGATTTTCAATTTCTAAAGAACTCATGTTCGTTGTTCAAATGAAAGATATTCAACTCATGGTCATGTTACCAAAAGTTAATTGCATGACTCCATCTTTAAATTGATGATTGTATCAAGTACGCGTAAAATGGTCTTCCTAAGATGATCGGGTACATGATCGTCACCAGCAATTGGTTCAAGTCATACCACAAAATCTACCGGTAGTAGAATTCATTTCGCCTCACTAAGACATCCCTCAACTATCCCCTTAGGATTTTCACCGATCCACGCCAATGAGTGTGATCGAGGTAGGTCAAGCTCACCTAAACCTAACCGCATGTATACCGAAAATGGCATAAGATTCACACCGCTCCTAAATCTAGCAATGCCTTATATTTATGCAATTCCCACCAATATTGACTCCAGACAGTGTGAGAACTAGATCCCTTGCATTCTTAATGTGTGGCATTACTAATTATGGCACCTACATGTTCGTTGAGAAATGCTTCTTCTCAATGCCTAATCCCCTTCTGAATTTGTGCAAAGATCTTTCAAAATTTTGCAGATAAGCAAAGAACTTTATACAGATTAGGCCATCCAAAGTAAAGGTATGTTAACCTTCACTTCCGCTCTTAAAACCTCAAGAATACCTAAGCCACAGATGCCTCTTCTTACCTCTATGTCAGGGAAATGGAGGTGGTATACTGTATTTCATCAATCTTCCTCTGTGAGAATAGGCTCGGTGCTGCAATTCTTCTCCCGCCTAGGCGTTCTTAATTGTGTTTCAGCATAGGTCAACAACCTCTTTCCACTTCTCAGTAAGGATTATGGCCTTTACCCCATCCCGCTCCCGATCCTACCTCATGAATCCCCTTGTGATTTGGAATTGTTTAGACGGAAAACCTCCCTTTCTCTTAGAAATCTCAAGCAACTTGTTAATCTTAGTGACTGAATTACTGTAGAAAGGCTTCACCTTTCTGGGTTGAGATTGCTTTCAAAGCCCATCTATTCTCTTATTCAAGGTACTTTCTACGAAAGATCAACTTTTCAGGCCAATCACATTAATTCCTTTCGTTCCTAACGAGGTCGCCACCACCTTTACTCAAATTCAATATATTTTGCTCTACTGAGAAGAGGATGGTGGTTGTTGTGGATCAGGGAACTCAACCGAGGCTTGGCACTGGGGTACATGTTGCGGGGGCTGGCCTCCATGCTAGATTAAAGTGATTCCTCCAATCGAATCAGAGGTATTACCATATGGAGCATTGGATTGTCGTGGGCTTGTATTGTCCTACAGTGTTTGCACATTCCGACATCAAATCCTTCACATAGGCCATAGACACCGGTTTCCGCTGTGCAGGGGACAAATTGGTGCAAGGATTAGACTCCACAGATTTTCGCAATACGCATGCACCTCGAGCCTGCCGCCTCTTCGTTCCTCCACTTTCCTAGCTAGGCTGAAATCCCAAATTTCTCATCTCTATTTCTTCCAAAGCAAAGGCATACATCCTTCCCTGGTTGACTGTATGTCTCATCCTATCGCTTAGGTTAAGCTCATCCTAACCCTGGTTTCACCCACGTAATTTAAAAATCCATTTCATCAGATGTTTGCTTAAGTCTCCCACACATGGTTTCTAAGAGTTGTCTCATGGCAGAGACATACCACCATAGAAGTGGTGCCAACTAACATCCATGTGTTTCAAACCCCATGGTGTGGATGATACCGATGGTTTCCATAAATCTTCTCCTAACACCGGTAAAATCTCTCACCATCCCGAGCCGCAAAGGTAATAAATTCCTCGCTTTTCAAATTATTAGTCTCAGGAGTACCGAAGAACTTTTCAAGAATTCACAAAAACAAATTCTAATTTCTTATGGTTCTAGGCCTCAATGAGCTGTTTCATAGTCAGCCTTGTCCTTAAGAGTCAATGTGAAACTTTAGCTTCAAAGAACTATTGTCCATCATACTTCCTCGAAGGTAAAGTAAACCTCCTCAAAATCCCTAATATATGTATGGATTTCATTTTCCATACCATGATACGCGAGTAGAGGTACCAAATATGGCCTCAACGCTACATCTTCAAGTAGAGGGATGATACGGTGACAAAATTAACTCTGTAGGTGATGATCCCCTATAGTTCTATATGCATTGATTCAATGGGTTCCCGGTCAGCTCATTGCTCTCGTACGATCCGTATGGTATCGGGCTACATCGACTTCACTAGCCAGGTCAAGTCAGGTATCATCCCGCGTACAATCTAATTATGTGTCTCTATCCCATCAAGCATACACAATGTTACACAATTAAAGACAAACAAAGAGCAACAAACAACCTCGCAAAAAGATTAAAATTAACTAAAATAAAAAACTGGACAATGAAATCGGAATCAAAATGCTGCGCTATCGCAAAGTGAAGCAACCAGCCTCAGAACTCGGAAGTCGCAAAAAGAGGTAAAAAGGTTACCTTCACTTGTGATGTTGGATCACAGCATACCCCCAACTTACTTCACAGTAGTTCGGCACCATCCCCAAGTAACGACGCCATTTGATCTGCGCTACAAGAGTCGAGCCGGGAATCAACACAAATATTTATATACCTGTTCTCTCCTACGCTGTACTGGCATCGCAAAGATAGTGGTCTAGGTCGAACACGGATGGGTTTTCATCCTAGGAAATGGCTCGTATTAGGCATGAAGGTGAAGGCTTTCTATTTGAATCCTGGATTTGTGCCGTGTCGTAAAATGTTTAAACTGAAATCGCAAAACGAAATGGTAAAACTGAAAATTAGAAGTGAAGAAATTAAACTTTTGAAGATTTAGGTCACCAACTCGACAAGCTGTATGCAAACACATGTCCTCTAAGTCGATCCTCCTACGTGAGTCACCACAGGATGCGCTTATGATTCCTTTGTTTAAAACCCTACTGATTCCTTTTATCATTTTTTCTAAGGGCTAGTAAAGACCATCTAGAAAGAATCACACAGATCTCTCACCTTGAAAGCACCGAACCCAAAGTATGAGAGACAAATAAAACAATAAAATTCTAATGTTATTTAACCCTAATTCAAGAACCCTAACATGTAAATGCCACCGCAGGCTCGTAAAACTATCTAAAGAACAATGAAATCTAAAGCATGGAGAGTATTGGCCAAGACAATAACATCCCATGTTATGCAACTGAATTTTGAAAATAAGGGCCATAAATACACTACCCGTGACTTTTAGTACAAGAGGATTAAATTACGCTTAACCCCACCACCAAGCTAGCTTCCTTCCTCAAAGGAAAGAGGCTTAGCTACATCTCGAGTCATTATCCTCAAGAGGTGTCGGCAAATGAAAGTGAAAGAAAGAAGAGAGAAAGAAGAGAGAGAAGAGAGAAAATAAAAGCAAAGCTTTAAAAATAAGCTCAATTTATTTACAAAAGCAAGAAAAGAAAATAATCCTTACAACCACCAAAAACTTGTCTTCCCTTCTATCCAATCTTTTCCACCTCTATTAAACATGAGGGGTATTTATAAAATTCCTCAAGGTATGAAAATACCTCAAAACCCTAATAACCAGCTAAGTTATGTGACAATCAAAATAAACCAAGCTCAAGGCACAGATTAATTACAAAGCATGACGCAGGCCTCCAAATTTCGCTTACAGATGAATTTCACAAATTAGCTAATTTGGCAAGGTTTAGCGAATCAAAATGGCTTAGCTGAAATTGGGCAATGCTTTAGCGACTTGGCAATGTTGAAATTCGCATAGCGAAATTTCCGCTAAGCTAGCGAAATTGTCGCTGAGAACCACTTCAAATGCACAGCTGCAAGTCGCTAGCGACCGCAATTTTGTGCCGAGACGCTTAACCTTTCATAACGCTTATGCAAATCGCCAGATTGCGAATTGGTTGCGAACAGTTACGTAAATTCGCTAAGATTGCGACCGATTAAGTAAATTGTGCTGCGAAAATTCCTCGCTTTGCCGTTCCCGCATGCCTCTGGCCCCGTTTTCAACTCCGCATCTCATTTCAATTTTCCTTTGGTTTTTCCATTGATTTTCGGGGCTTGTCGATGGCCGAGACTAAACTTCCAACCTTCATGATTGATCATTTGCATTGTGGGTTGAAGCCTGTAAGTACATAAATACCTACAAAACAAACAAAACATGCTCCAAATGGCATAAGTGTTACTAAGATAACATGAACACTTCAATCGGGATATATGATGATGACACGATCAAAAGTACTCAAACCTATCTAATATGTGGTTCAAAATCGCACTTTTTGAGCACTAATCAGCCTTCAATCGAAAGCAGGTCTCATGTCGCGACTCGATTCGTTTGTCGCGACATCGATTATGGCCTCAGAAACAGACCGGGTTGTTTTCGTGTCGCGACGTCACCCTTCCGTCGCGACTACGCCTTAAATCACATCGCTTTCATTCTTTTCAAACTCCGTCATGGGCCACAAGGTGCTTCTCTTGTCAATACCTTATCCTTGCCTAATATAGCCGATCTTCGCCGCGACATCACGGCTGTTGTCGCTGACATCATTTCTTAAGTCTCGGTTAGTTCGCTGCCTACATTGTAATGCCTGTCGCGACCTGCATCAAGTTTCCTTCAAATTTTCCTAATGTCGCGACCTGCATAATTGGACAATGCAAGCCCAAAACTCCAACACGATTATTACCCACCGCTTACTCGCCCCGCTACTTCTCGTATTTACCCACCGATCACGTGATTTTTCTCTACTCGCTTTTTCTTCTTTCTTTCACACTCCCCGCTAATAACAATCGTGAGTTTCTTCCATAATTCTCGTGATATTAATTATTCCTTTCTGGATGAAAATCAATGTAAAATGGATTAAAATAGATGACTTTTAAGCTCATCAAACTCCCCCCAAATCTTAAAGTTTTGCTCGTCTCAAGCAAAGGAAAGAAAGAATTGTTTCGTCTCTCAAACAAAAGGACATTTTTCTGCTCGTCTCAGAAAGGCTACTTGCTGAAATAAAAAATACATACAAGAATGCATTGCTGTGACATCTAACTTCTCAAGTCTGGGCCAAGGTTAGTTTTTGATCTTTATAGTATACAAAACTAAACTGCTGAAATTGTTTTACAAGCCATAATCATTAGATCCCTGTTGAATAATAGATTATTTTCCTTTCTCATCTTCATATACTGAGTCATTTAACCCCTAAAGTCATTCACGCTTGTTTCATATTTCCAAATTCCATAGGTTTGTTTTTCATATTTATCTCCACTAATGTAGGTGATTTCAAATTTTCAAGATCAATCAGTTCGGGCTTATATTGTTGTGCTGGGTAAATGGGTAGGATGGAAGGAATTTTTAGGTTAAGATTACCCTGAACCTTTTCTCTCATCTTCTGCTCTTTCCTTCTTGTAGTTTCTTTAATAACTCCCCTAAACTTCATGTTTGGAACATCTTCTTTGATTGCTTCAATTCAGAACTGTATGCCCCCTATTTCTCACTTGCAACTCAATGGGGAAATTTCCTTTGTTGGCTTTCAATATTCATGGATAGTGCAATGTTTTTACCTTTTAAGCTTTCTACCTCTTAGAGAACTTTGGGTTAGTAGCTCCCATACCATGGCATTAGGTACTAGGTGTTAAACACCCCAAGAACTTAATTGTTCAAGAGAGTTAGGCCACAAGATCAAAACTTTATCCCTATGTTTCTTTTCTATTGCATTTTCCTCGGTTTTTCGCTTTTCATCCCCTTTTTGAGTTCCTCAAAATATATACTCCCCCAAACTCATTTCTTTTCTTTCCCTTGAATTCCCGGGTAATCATCTCGTTATTTATCAAGGATTGATATTTTTTTTAGGATGGGTCAGTTTCCATTTGCTTATTTTTGAAAATAGGCTTGTTTCGCTCAATTTCGAACTAAGGTATATGCATCAAAGATATGAATAAGGGGATGGCTGTAATGGCTCAAACTATCCAAGAATGGCCCCAGATCATCTCTTGTCACCAGATTACCTAGATTTCGCTCAACCGACAATCTAACAAATTCTAATTTGATTAAATACACTAATAAGGATTGTATCGACTCATTTTTAAGCTGATGAGTGAAGCACTATTTTTGATATTCAACAAAGTTCCTCGACTTATCTGTCATTGCATCTGGCCAAACTCAGCACATGTTCCTCGGGTTCCTTCTATTGTATTACCTTCCTCTATTCGACTTATCGCTAGACTCCTTTAGTCACTTTCGCACTTGCGGTTTCAATCAAACCGCATTCATTCGGGCCCTTATTCTACATTTCATCTTATGCCTTCCTAATCTAATCAGGCTTCATTCAATTCATCTCATTACATCTCGCCAGCTTTATTCTTGAACTAATTCACTTTTATTTTCCCAACTATGCAACCAAATAAAGAACACAAAATTTAACAAACCAAAAATAATGGGACAAATGTATTCATTTCAAATTATCATTTTACTTCTCATTCAACTGTAAACAAAGCTGACATAACGGTTTGGTGCTGTACAGATCATTAGAAAAAGTCTATCTCTTTTCTTTTTCGGGTGTTATAAGAAGAAGATATTAGGGGGATCCCAGCCCAGGTATTCAAATGAGTCGGGAACGGAGGGAATTTCATTTCTCTTCTTCCTTTCTTCTTAGTTTCCTTCTCAACTCGATCTTCAATGAAGATCTCATTGAGAGATCAACCTTCTTGCTTAGCTCATCTTGTCTCTTCCCAAGCCATTCATTGTGTTTTCCATTGTACTTCATGTTTCCAAAAAATTTAAAAGATCATGTTAATCAAATCCAAATTTTCTAGCTATTCTTCGCTCAGGTAGGATTCAGCATCCTTTTTTGCTCGGGCTCTCTATCATCCAAATTACTCAAAATCTTTTGTGTAGACTTGTATAAAAATTTGAATCCTCTTTATTTTGCTTCCTCCCAATTTGGCTTCCTCGTTTCGCCCTCTTTCTTCATGACGGCCGTGAGCCGAGAATCACGCCAACCGATTGTTATAAAAAGATTCATGACTACCAGTTTCTATCAAAGATCGCGATCTCTTTCCCCTTCTTCATTTCTTTCTTGAAGTCCTCTTTGTCGCGAAGAACCCTTTTCATCCGTTTTCTTCTTTCGTGCTCTTCTTCCTATCACGATCTCTTCTTTTTAACTTCTTTAAGCAAACTCCCTCCTCGAATTCTGTCGCACATTCCAATTCTTTTCCCTCGTCTTCCATCTTCTCTTTCCTGACGGCATCAGGCCTCCATTATTGAATTGTTCTCTTATTCTCCTCGCCCCTCCCGCCTCTCGAATGCCTGCTTTTAGGGAGGAGAACTAGCTAAGGGATGGAGAAATCTAAGGGGCTTTCATCCCGCCCTTCATCGTCTGCAGAACGTGGAAAGTATTATTTTCGTGAGGATTTTCTCGGATTCTCTTCTTCGCCAAAGAACCCCCAATGTCTCTCTCCTCTTCACCTTGCAAATTGAGCTTTTCTCGGTTTTAATCAACACCCCTTTTTCTTTGGTTTTGGGTCCCTTTGCTCACTCCTCACGCAGGGAGAGGATGTCATGTGATCTCTTCTTCTCTTCCCACTTCCTCTCACCCCAGCCTTTAAACATAAACAGCTTATTGTTTACTGAAAGTGAGGATCATCCTCTCTATTTCCTTCATGGCACCTCATTATAGAATTTTCACTACTACTTGCTATCGAGCTTGTACTCCCTTCGACAGCATACGCATTATCGCTTCGCTTCCTCTCATCAGGCACACATGCTCGGGTCAGGAACCAAAACAGAGGCCAAGAAATAGAACCATACCTTAGCCCCTCGCGAGACTTCCGTCTGTGCCCGGGTCCTTTTCCCTTGTCTCGCTTGAAGCCCACGTGAGCCTGGCAACCTTTTCAAAATTGGCTTTCCAAGAGCTAACTTGGACCCATGCTCGTGTTCCCGCCATTCCATAGGCTTCAAGTAATGGCCTCGCTCCATACGGCACCCATACTCCCCAACGAACACAAAGGTTGCCTTTCCGCCACCGTATTTGAATAAAATTCTTTCACCACCGCCGCAGAAAGGCCCCGATTGATAGAGCGCGAAAGTTTCCCAACCTCTTTTGTTCAATCATCTCCTTTGAAAGGTAATAGGTTTCTCTGAATCTTCTTTCTCTATGAAACCCTTTGTCAGCATAGTGCTTCCAAGCTTGGAATAAGCTTCTCCGATACAAAATCTTCTACTTCTTCTTCTCTTACTCTTTTCCTTGTCTCGTTCTTTCTTCGTAAACCGTGGTACCTCGCGTTTCAGGGTATCTCTTCCAATCCAGCTCTTCCTCTGATTTCTTTTCCGTCGCATATTCCTCCATGATCTCTCCCTGTGTTGTGGACAAGGCTTCCGAGGTTTCAGCCATTTGAAACTAAGGAAAGTTTTCTTTCGTAGAGTCTCGAGAGCTAGGTTTTCGTGAATTGAGAATCGAAGGAAGGGAGGACGAATCCAGCTTTCCTGGAGAGTGGAGCCGAAAGTGGGAAGAAGTTCTCCAACAGCTTGCAATTTAACTGCTCAGGCTACTTATTGTTTTATTAAATCTCGCATGTCGCACTTCAATGCAAAGTTGAAATTATATACCGTCATTGTACTCAGTGGCAAAATTTTAAATTGCCCAATCGCAAATTCTCTAATGATGTCGCGACATAAAATTTCACGCGACATAATCAACTTTTGTGGGACAAGTCGCCCCTTGGCTACGATAAGAATTATTTCCTCTATATGATGATGTCGCTAATAACCTCTAGGAGGAATTGCTCTTGCTGCCACTTATGTCTTTTCTTCCTTCAATATTGACTCCAGTCACGACATCAATCTTTCGTCGCGATCTAATCGCAAGATTTGCCTCATATTTAATGAATGTAGGGTTTTTTCATTCTTTATCAACTCTCAAATCTCTCAAGATCAAATAAATCAATTTCACACAAGAGTTCATACATGTATTCAATTAAATTTTCTACAAAATTTGCATAGTGGAAAGAATGCTTCCCTTTTTCATGTATCTCCTTCCCGTGGAATTGTCGTGAGTCGCTTCCGAATTGTCTCTTTTCCTCATTTCCTCGCATTTTTGCACAAGCACTCCCGCAACATTTACTTTAAAGGATTCGACACGCCTAATTACCCTAGATTTCCAAAGAGTCACATATAAAAATAAAACTTAGAGAAAAAAAAATCAAAGTGAATTCTAAATAAAATTCAAAATTAGAAATTGAAAGTCTTTTTTTGGTTGCCTCCTATCACCGCTTCGCTTTGAGTCCTTAGTCGACTTGTCATTTGCTCTTCTTCTTCTAGATAACCCGCCGGAGTTCTTCCATTCCTTCCTCCCCGCTAGATAAGGCTTCACCTTGCCCATTGACTTTGAATTCTTCTCCAAAGACGCCCTAATGTGTTATCGTCTCCAAATGTATCGCTGACACCACCTGTGTATGGCCCACTCCATTTGGATTTCAACTTTCCCGAAACAATTTCGCCTAGAATTGCACAACATGTTCCCCTCGTCGAACTCTTTCCACAGATCCTTTCGATCATGCCATTTTTGTCTTATCCTCAGATTCTAGCATTATCATAGGCTTCATTTCTCAATTTCTTCCACTGTATGCTTGGAACAATCTCTCTTCCTCCGTAGTTTTAAAATCGAAGTTCAACTTCGATGGCCTACATCGCTTGTATTCCAATTCTGTGAGGTAGGTGACATGGTTTGCCAAAAACAATTCGTATGGGGACATTCCAATGGGAGTTTTGTATGCAAATCCTCGTAGTCTGGGGGGGCGTATCATCATCAGCTGAAGACCAATCCTTCCTCGCCAGCTCACAGCCTTTTCAAGTATTCTTTAATCTCCCGTTGAAATTTCGCTTGTCCATCGTCCTGTGGATGATAAGCTGCACTCATTACATGCTTCGATCCCATACCGTTCATGAGTTTTGCAAATATTTTGTTTGCAATGGTTTCCCCCATCACTAATGATAGTTCGGGTGTTCCAAATCTGCTCAAAATATTTTTTGCAAGAAACTCACAATCGTATAGCATCATTCCTTGACAAAAGCACGTTTCCACCCATTTGAACATAATCAATCAAGCAAATAGTATGTACAAAGTTCCCAAATGATGGTGGAATGGTCCCATAAAATCTATTCCCCCATACATCAAAGATTTGCACCACCATTATACCCTTAGGGGCATTTCATTTATGCCGATATTTCCAATCTTGGCATCTATCACACAATTTTCACTCCACTAACACACCCTCAAGATAAGTGGGCCAATAAAACCCAGATTGAGTATCTTACGAAATCGCTCTCCCGAAAATGACTTCATATGGTGATGCGTGGCATCTATTCGACTTTTCCTTGTTCATTTTCCGCACACATCTTCTTATTATCATGTCGACTCTTTAAATAATAAGGATCATCCCAAATATATCACCGCCGCTCGAAGTTTCTTTCCGCTGGGTAGCCGACTCACAAATTCACTTCCACAAGCTAAATAGTTCACAATATCGCATACCATGGAAGTTGGAAGGAAAACTTTAAAACGCTTGCCTATCCGGGAAGTTCTTCGTCAATATTATT
Organism: Tetrastigma voinierianum; assembly: GCA_016808115.1. Taxonomy (NCBI): domain Eukaryota; kingdom Viridiplantae; phylum Streptophyta; class Magnoliopsida; order Vitales; family Vitaceae; genus Tetrastigma; species Tetrastigma voinierianum. Next base: position 65,269 of record JAEQBH010007852.1, on the reverse strand, counting down.
TTATCTTCTTCAAGAGTGCTTCTTTCTACTGACAAGTGATCACTATCACATTGTCACACCCCTTTATTCTCGATCTCAAGTCAAACTCTCGCGAATAACAAGACCCACCTTATCAATCTCGCTTAGCTTCCTTCTTTTCGACATCAGTACTTGATTGCCGATGATCAATATGAATGATAACATGGGATCCCAAAATGTATCATCAATTTTTCACAAGCAAATACTATGGCTAGCATCTCCTTTTCGCTTGTCAGTAATTTTCAGGCTTCATTGAAGGTTCACTAAAGATAGATATGGTCCCAACATTTTCTCCTTCGCCCCTAAAGATTACCCCATTGCAAAATCACTAAAGATCACACATTATTTCCCCAAACTCGATCCCATTCCCTGCACCATTATAAAGCCGAGCCAATTTGATCTCGATTTCAAAAGCAAATTCTAAGTGTGAGTCATCAAATTAAACTCAGATCCTTCCGAAAGAACTGCAGACAGCGGTCTCATTATTTTGAGAAGTCCTTGATGAATCTCCCATAAAATCCAAGATGCCCCAAGAAGCTCACTTTTACTCGCGGTAGTGGGTGCAGTTTTGATAATGGATACCTTGATTGGTCTACTTCCAGCCCAAGAGGCGTAAAATTTTATGCCCAGAACAATACCTTCTGCTACTCATAAATGGCATTTTTCCCAATCTCAAAGGTTAATGCTTATCTCTGCATCTCAAGACCGTTTCTGTGTGTTCTTCAAACACTCCATCAAAACCGGATCCATATACAGCAGTCATCCATGTACCCCATAACTTTCCAACTGTCCCGAGAATATTGACATCATATACCTTGAATGTAGCAGAGACACGCCCCAAATGGCATCCTTCCGAAGGCAAAGGTACCCATGTGGGCATGTGAAGGTGGTCTTCGTCCTCGTGTGCACAAGAACTGACGATCTCAATACCCATCCAAGAAACAAAAATGAGGGTGTCCTCACTTCCATTCAACATTTGATCAATGAAGGGCAAAGGAAATGATCTTTCCCGGTGGCCGTGGTTCGCCTTCCGTAATCAATGCATACCCTCCATCCTCGCCACCGTTTTGAATCAATTCATTTTCATCAGGATCAGCGTGAAACCACCTTCTTTGGAACCACATGGATCAGGCTCACCCAAGGACTATCTCGAATCGTGATAGATAAACCAAAGATTCAAGAATTGAGCATCTCCTTCCTCGACCACTTCCTTCATCACCGGATCCGGGCCTTTCGATGTTCTGGCGATGGCCTCAGTTTCTTCTAGCGTAATTTTGTGCATGCAAATCGACTTGATCGATACCCTTCAATTCTTCAACTCCACTCGCTTATAGACTTTATGCTTCTTTAAGATTTGCAAAGGAACCCTCGCTCCTTATCATCACTAAGTCTGAAGCAGAGATAATCAATGGTCTTCTCTTTCGTGATTCTAAATAAGGACATCAACGACTGGCAACTCTTCAACACTAGCCCTCCGAGCTGGTTTCCTCGATGAATTTCCCCTTTTCATTATTTTCCCTTTGTCATTTCTCGCTTTACTTCGTGCTCAAATACGCTCTATAATGAAAAAACTGTCAGATGACAATCGTGAGTAGTCATCTTCAATATACCGGGAATTCATCTCTTTTTCATTGATAAAATTTGAGCATTATAATCATTGTGAACATCAGTCAGAAAATAGACATCATCAAACTACATTGCAATTTTCTTTGTCTATACTATATTCCGCATGTTGCATCAAGTCAAAGCAGCCTTCTTCTCCAACCTCAAGGTAAGAATTCCTTGCATATCGTATCGTGGTGCCCAAAGACAGAATGGTCTCCCAAGAGCGTGGTACTTGTGAATCTTCTTCCATGTCCAGACCAGCTAAGCCCATCGAAAACAAATTTCCAACAAGGACCATCACATCTTCTAAGACCCTTCCGTGCCTCACCACGATCCGTCTCGCCATTCAAGAGTAAACAAAGGGTGGAATAACCTCCTCAAACTTGACCGCTTGGCAAATGCAAAGAGGCATCAAGTTTATACTAGCTCCTGAAGCCGCCAGTTTTCTGATATCTGTCTCCACGATTAAGCAATTTCAAAGCCCTTCAACTTTCATCTCATTTCTATCATATTTGTATAATACAGATCCCACATCCCATTATCTTCTTTCGCTGAATACAAACCTTCTGAATCATATAAATATTCTGAACATCAGAATATATCGATCCTTATCCGTTTCAAAAACCAACCTTCCATGGAAGGGAAGTAGTATGTATTTGTGATATGTTATTCTGGATTTCCGCAGTCAGGAAATGGGACCGTTGTGTCTAGAGCCTTTGATATCCTTCATCTCACTCCTTCTTCCATTTTATCGCATCCCTCCTTAGCATTTTGTCAGTACTTAACTTCATTTTTAGGCTTTCTTCTTCGCTAGTGTTTTTCTTTCATTTTTCACTCCTTCCCACTTCTAGTTTGCCTGATGTATATGCAGTCCTTTAGATTTTCATTGTGTCACTTAGGAAGGTATCTTTCTCGGCTTCGCGGGGATTAGGGCCCGGTACGCCTGCTTGTGTCTCAGGTTCTTCGAGGATGCATTGGTGAATTTGTTAAAAATTTGAGAATTGGTAGCGATTGCTTCCAGCTGCACAACTTTTGTTCATGGAAGTTCAACTGACTTCTTATTATCCCCATGAAATCGTATCATTCTTGGGTGCGGGCCCCCTCCTCGGCCACGATATTCATTTACGTATTTCATTTCCTTGCTCGCTCTTTGGAACCTCGGTGGTTGTTGATAACCACATTGAGGTTACTGTCCATGCCTTGGGCGGCGACCCTCACCATATGAAGTTCTCATGGTTCCTGAGTCAGTGGGTGATAATGTCTTGGCGAGGTTAGTATTGGAGTTTGAAATGGTAAGTTCTTAGCTCACCGGATATAACCTCTTGACATCATAGAATTGTTCTTCGAGTAGCTCTCGGCACTTTCCTTCCAATAACTCTCTTTCGGCGCTCCTATATCATGGGCGGTGTGTGTCTTTCACTTTCTTGCTTGTCCCGGCTGTGCATAGTATCGACTTGGCCTCGGCCCAGTGCTCGTCTTGCCCGGCTCCATGATCCCGCTTTCCTCTGCTTTGCTTCTTGAAAACTTCGAGAAGGAGTTTTCATATTACCACATTAACCCGGTCTTCAATCGGCTCCTCTTGACACTTTTAAACGAATGCTCCACGACACTTGAAGCATCGATGATCCCCGCTGATATATTGAGTCTGATGTCGTCGAGTCTTCAAATCTATCCCATGCATTGGACATCTTCTCAGCAGCAGCTTGAATCTTTCCCAAGCTACATATAGGCTTTCATCTTCCCCCTGCTGAAACACAATGATTTCCTCCTTCTCTACGAGGTGAGAAATTTGGAAAGAATCACGCTTAGTAGGCCTCCTCTTAACTCTCCCAGTATCAACAGGCCATATGGTAAGATTCATACCATGTAATTAGCGTATCTCTTAAGAAGGGGAATAGATGCGGTTTAATGACTCTGGTCTCACCCCATTCAACTTCAGCGTATTAGCCATCTGAGAAATCTTCCAGTGCTCGTTTGGGTCTTCGATTAGGATGACGATAAAGCGTCTTCTTCGGACCATAGTAATTAGTCTTTGGTTTTAAGTTCAAAATTGTTTGCATCAATAGTGCATTGCCCGATTGCAGTACTCATCTTGAATAATCGGCTTCCCGAAGTCCTCCATAGTATCGTGATTGGAGGCCTTCCTAGGCTGCTCTATGTGCCCGTGATCTTGTCTTTCATCTGCCATGGTTGAGTTTTCTGCCTTCTTTATCTTTCTCAAGCTTCTGAGTGTTCTCTCTAATTCTGTGTCTTCTGGAATCAGATCAGTGTTCTGTTTCCTATGCATTAAAATTTTGTCCCTGAAATCAAAACACACTTACATTAATAGGATAGTCATTCAGCCAAATATTTTTCAATATGGTTTGTTAAAAAGTTAGTGGTTAAAAATAACCACTTTGCTTGAAAACTATTTTGTTCTTTTCTTCAAAATGTCCAAATTAGCATTTCCTTCTTTAAATGCGAATATTGATTTACTAAATTCACTTTGATCCCCGACAGCGGCACCATAAAACTTGTTGGCCGGACCAAAACACATATATGAGTGTATAACACAATTGCAAAAGATTGTATTATCTAATCCATTAAATAAACCATTAAGCTCGAGTGTGAGTTTCTTTAAGTATCAATTGATTAAAACATATATTTTTTTTTATAAGAGTAAACCATTTTCGTGTGGTTTTTTGATCGGAGTATCTACCAAGTGCCGCAGTCGACAAGTAATAAAATGGATTTAAGTCCATCTCGCCAAGTCACGAGAGATCTAAAAAATTTTCAATCAACTATCCTAACTACGCAGCTCCATGCTATTTGGATAGTAATACCATAATGATATTTTGCTTTGAAAGCTTGAAATGAATAACGTAAAGAAAAATGAATAAACAATAAATGAATTGAATATTGAAATATCAAAAATAACAAATTTAGATTCTTGATTAACTACAAAGAAAACATTAGAATGACCGTGTGAAGATAAATTCCCTCGATCATCTTTGCATCTTTGGTTTTCGAACTACAGAGATCTTTAAAACTAAGTCAAGGGTTGTATAATTGTATTTGGATCTCTCCATACCACCACAGTTCATCATCTCACCTTAAGCTTGTTTTCTCTCTCGAACAGGGGGTGATAACCTTTTAAACTAGTTGCCTTGTTAAGATTATTTTCTTCTCGATACTTCATACTGGCATGAATTGTGATTTGAGCTCCTTCAAATTGAGTCATTCTTTGAGGGTTGCACTATCACGGTTCCTCACCCTCAAAATTAGAATAGCTTACTCTTTCCTTGGTTAGATCGCACGCTAACAGGTTGAATTTCTTATTGAATTAAGGAGTGAACTCTCACATCACCCAAATTTATAACTAAACCGGCTCATTCTCGGTTCTGGCGAAGAGGATGTATTGATTTAATATCTGAGCGCATTAGATCAGCGATGTGGGTTCAGTACCTTCTGAAATTGTTTCTTACTCTCAGAAATGCCTTCTCTGTGTCACCTGAGGCCTCACGGAAGTAATTTGAAACAACCTCGTTGTAGTGCAGGGGCGAAATCGGGATCAATTTCAAGAACCACGCAAAACCGGCAAGTCGATTTAACATCGAGTTCGGCTATTATGGATAAAATCATGAAAGATTATTTCGACAATAACGTCAATTCAATGGAAGAATTTGGGTTTCTAAGTACTAATTATACCATCATTGACTTCTTGAGTCAAAACCCCACTTTAATAAATACAAAGGCCCAGGTGTTAAATCCCCAGAAATTTATGCGAATTCAAACAACTGACATTAATTTTAAAAATAACATACGCATTATTTCGATCCTTCACGGCTAACGTTTCAAATCCAGTAGAGGCAATTGGCAATCTAATCACAAAATAAAATGGAAAAGAAAAAACAAAGAAAGAAAAGAAAGAAAAGAAAAACAAAAATACGGGGCCTTGACCGGATCTCTAACCAGATTAAGCCCGGAAGTTGCTACTGTTGGTAGCGACCGTGACTGTAGGGTTACGAGTTTGGGCCTAATTCAATGCAGTCTTTTGTGGATTTCCCAATGGTGGCCCATATTCTTGTTCGGTCGCGACTTGAATGCACTTATCATACGACATCGATTAAGGATTAGCACTTGTTCTGACATTTATTATTAAGTCATGATATTCTTTGTTTCTTGCAAGCACCTTATGTCGACAAAGGGAATCAATATCATGACATCTGTTACCTGTCGCGACATCACTTTATGGCTCTGACTTTGAATTGGTTGTTCCTAGTGTGACATGATCTCTCTTGTGTGACATCCAACTTTGATCTCTGGAGGCTTGTTGGTGTTCATGATGTGGGCGCAAATCTCTAGTCTCTGGGACTTCAAGGCGGGTGTTCACATGACCTCAATGCTTAGTCTCACGAGCTTCCAGCTGGTGTTCGTGTACGGAGCCTCAATCCCTTGCCGTGTGGCCCGATGTATTTTAGGCTTTCATGGTTCTGATGTACGACATCAATCTCTTGTCGCGACATCGGCACGGAGCTATGGCATGAAGCCCGGTATCTTCTTATGTCGCGACGTGATCTCTTGTCGCGACATCGACGATCTGCGGCCTTCAGGCGAGCAAGTCTCGCCATGACCTCGATCTTGTCGCGACATCAGTTATGGCCTTGCGGCTTACTTTGGTTGCTTTTGGTGTCGCCCGGCTAGCGTCGAGTCTCTGTCAGCGACTCACGGCTTAAATCACATCAGTTTCATCTGCTTTTCAAACGTCATGGCGTCAAGATGCTACTCTTTATCCGACCTCATCGCCCATCGCGACGTGATCGTGGTAGCGACATCACGATGTTAATCGCGACGCATCATTCTTAAGTCTCACAGTTTGGTCTTGATTTGCCTACATTGTAATGCACATGGCGACTGCGTAGTTTCCTTGATTTTCGATCCATGACACATAATTGGACAGTACGACCAGCGCAACGTAGTTGCAATTTTGCTTTCATTTTACGCCTGCCATTTGCGTAATTTTACTCCACGTTACGCATTTTCCTCTTTGCTTTTTCTTCTTTCTTTCACACTCCTGCTAATAACAAATTGGTGAGTTTTGCAGCGTGCATATTAATTATTCCTTTTGGGATGAAAATCAAACGGAAAAATGGATTAAAAATAGATGACTTTTAAGCTCATCGGCGGCTTCATTGCGTATACTCTGATGAACCGATGCTTGCCCGGTCTAATCTTTTTTTTCCCCCTCCGGCACATAGTCCGACGGAGATGAGCCATTAAAACTATAAATATCAGGGTTATGCCCCGGTTCAAGCGCAGTAGAGCTTATCTTGACAGCCCTTCTCCACTTTGAGGACAAGGTTCATCGCAGGCACCTATCCAGGGCTGAGTCCACACCCCTCATCTTCCTGAGACACCTATGCCAGGTGTTAGAGCACATCGGCTTCCCTGCTGAGCCCAAGCTAGAGCACTGTCGTGATCGCGAGGCCATCCTTACAGTTGATCGGTGGTAGATTATGCCCCGTTCCTTTTGCCTCCCACCTCCGGATCCAAATGAGGACCAGTCGGCAGCCGACCTTTACGTAAGAGGCTGACCACCTCTGCGATTACATCTTGAGGGTATGTTCTGCATCCTCAATTCCTGCTCCTTTACCTGTCGCTCCTTCATCCTCTGCGCCTTCAGAGCCCTCTTCCCCCAGTACCACTCCTACAGATGCTGTTGGGCCTAGCAAATCCACACCACCTCCGCAGTATATCACTATTTCCACCCGAGCTTCCGACCATCATGGATGCGATCGCTGTTCTCACCCACATCGGCATCATTGCGTGCCCCGTACAGCCCTCGCGGAGAGGATGACTCGCACTGAGGCTTCCATGGCTCAGACCAGCGCCATACTCACACATAATCAGGCCATCCTCATGCAGATTCAGAGTCACCTGGGCCTACTTGCGATTTCCCCATATGTGCCTACCTCGAGGCATAAGCTCCTCCTCGAGGTGGACTAGTACCCACTCCACAGCCCGGCCCTGCGGACTCCTTGATGTGTTGCGGATGTAGCGATCGCTGACCCTGCTACCGACAACACCTCGACCCGTCAAGATGGGACGACTCTTCACCGGCTACTGACTGAGGAGGTAGCACTTCCTTCTTTAGCTTTCCAATCTGGACCCCATTGACGGGCAATGTCACATTTGGTTAGGGGGAGAGTTAGCGAAGGAAGTGACTTTTACACTATTGATATCATTTGTTTTTACACTTTTGAGTCCACTATCTGTTCAAGCAAATACCATTTTGTAAGTTTTGTGGCTTGCTTTTTGCTCCTTTTTGTGAAAGCTGTTTGTTTGTTTTTGAAAAAAGCTGAAAACATAATGGCGCTTATACATTTCTATACATACCACATCTGACTCATTTTCTTGAATTCAAATTGCAACCATTTTTTGCCCCCATTTTTTTTTTAGGTTTTGCCTAGCCTGCAAGTTGGAAAATTGACACACTGTCAAATGTCGTTGATGCTAGATTAGTTCCATGCATGATTAAGCAGATGATCAGTTGAAGTCTCATGGTGTTCAGCCTTCTTCTCCCACCTTTAACTAACCACACATAGTGCACATCAGTTTCCTTCAAATTGGCTAAGAAACTGCTTAGCTCCCTTACTTTGCAAAACCTACCCTAGTTTCGTTGACCACCTGTAATAGGTTGAGGACCCCCAAGAAAAGTAGGCCAATGAAGTCTTCCAAAAAGAAAAAGAAAAAGGAAAAGAAAACGAAAAAGAAAAAGAAAAATAATAGAAAAGTCGCAACGCTTTGCTTGAAACGAAACGGTCAGGGGGTATGAACCTTTAAAACTTCAGTGCCTAAAGCCCAGCTGGTTGGGAGCCACCGACTTAGTGCTCGCTACGTGGGTGGATGGATAAGGTTTAGCGAGTTGTAGGTGCTAGAGTTTCGAAATCATTCGGAGTCCGGGGTGAAACTTGAAGAGTTAGTGGTCGAAAGATCCTTATAACTTGATGCCCTAAGCCTTGATGGTTGGGAGTCATCGGTGGACCCCCGTTACATGGACTTTGGTGAGGTCGATTCTTCAGCATTGCACCCTACAATACAAAAAGAAATATGAAATAAGAGTGGGGCCATATTTATTTAGGTTGGTCAATGTTCTAGGTCTTAGCAGTAGCTGGGTGGGGGGAAGAGCAACTTAGCAGATTATTGTTAAAAATTGATCACATAAACACTTAACTTTTGGTGGAAGTTGGTCAGTTATAAGGTTGGATACTCTTTTGACGCAGTTACGTATGGCACTCTTTCTCGAGATGGTCATTGTGCGAGGGTTTTGGTGATTCTGGCGAATTAGGACATTACTTATTCATATACTTTTTGAGAATACCGACCCTTTCGCATGAGCATAACTTACCTACTATTTCCTTCTTTTTATCATTGTTAAGGGACTAGCAATGTGTCGGTTAGGGGGAGTGATTAGTACCCAAATAATTCTATTTTGAGCCTTGTTTAGTGCAGGTTTTGAGCACTTTTTATGTACTAATCAACTTAAATAACCCAATTGACACGCTAAGGTCCCGGTTATACCTCGCGATCATATTTTGTGGATATTTTGTAGTTTGCAAGCCAATTACCATTATCTGAGTGACTCCGTCTGAAGAAACACGAGTCGAACTCGAAGCCGTAAGTACAAGTCAGAAGGCAATTGGAGCTAAAAGTAGAAGAAGAGAGGAGCATTGCAGAGATTTTCAGTATTGCGAATTTTAGTGACTTTGTATTAGAATTTCGCGGATTGCGAAATTTAAATGACTTTCCTTGAGTTGCGAATTTCGCGACCTACGATATTTGTTTGACCACCTTTTTTACTGCTTTTTGTGATATTTTCCCAAACTGTCCTCCATGTAATCCTGTTGTTTCATACTTTTTTGTAATTTCCTTGACTCTGAGCAGTATATTAGCCTCAGTCAAGCTCTGTAAAATCAATCAATCACTATCAATCAATAAAATTGGTGTCAAAGCTTTCAGCTCTCCTCCTTAGTGATATTCCCTCATTTTCTCTCCCTTTCTTGCATTTTCTCACTGACCAAACACCCCTTGAGGATGACAACTCAAGGGATGCTTAGCTAAACCTCCCTCATCATGAAGGAGGGTCGCTGGAGTCCAACGTTCTTGAGGGTAAAACACTATCCTCATAGTATTGCCCAGCCAGCGAGCATTTATTACCATTTATGTCTCATCTCACTTTAGGTTTAAATCCTTGTGATGTACTGAGTGGCGATGCCCAGAAGCTTTAAGGGGTTCGTGGATCTTACATTAGATCCCTGATGCTCACTTAGTTGCCATTTATTTGCCTCTGCATGTTAGGTCAAGGGACTCATTTTCATTGCATTGAAACATTAATGGTCCATAAATGTTGTATCTTAGGTGAAAAACTTTTAGGGTTCAGTTTTTATAGTTAAACAAATATCCGGTTTGGGAAATGACTATAAAATTAAATCCTCCCCAGCCAGAGAGAAAGAGACAGAGACATTTCGGTTGCCTTAGAACTCTAAGCCCGATGGCTCGCTCGAGACTTGAGGTTATTTTACCTTTATTTCACTACATTTCAGTCTTTCAAACCATTAACTCCTTTGTTTTTACAAAACCCTAAATCAAAGTGAAAACACCATTTTCAATCAAGCGTAAATCATTTGCACGAAGAAAACCCATCCTCGATTCGACCCATAACCACTATAAATGACTTTGCTCACGGCGGTAGGAATTTAGGATAAATATTGTTGATTCAGTTATATACGTGGCATGAATCAAAATTCGGTAATATCTAATTGCGTTATTATCAATATCAACACGAAAACTTCTCCGACACTTGGCGCGAAGCTTGATAGGCGGCGTGATTGATTAGTGCCCAAAAAGTGCAATTTTGAACCCTATATTAGATAGGTTTTGAGTGCTTTTTGCGCATTAATCATGTCATTTATACCAATTGAAGTGTTCAAGTCTTCTTAGTACCACTTATGCCATTTAGAGGGTATTTTTTGGTTGTTTGCGGTGTTGCGCACTTTTGGAGTCGATCTCGAGTCAAATGATGAATCATGAAGTGTGATCCCAATGTTGGAGTCATCAACCGAGGCCCGAGAATCAATGAGAAAACAAAGGCAAAGTGAAAAATTCGTGCGAGTGGAAGGCGGAGCGAAGCGGGGAACCCGAAATTTTCGCTAAACCTGCGAAAATTTCGCTGAACTTGCGAAAATTTTGCAGGTTTAGCGAAATATTTCACAAGTTCAACGAAAATGACAAATTTCGCTAGACAGACCTTAGGTTTAGCTAGCCTTGTTTTTGGCAATGCATGATTTAGCTACTCACTACAATTTCGCTGGCTAGCGAAATTTCACTAACTAAGAGAAATTACGGCTTCAGCGAAATTTCCTATTTTCGCTATGCACGGTGATTCCTTGGATTAACCGAGAGACACACGCAGCCTAGCGAAAATTGATGCCTCGTCATGTTTTGTAATTATTGCCAAACCAACTCAGGCGGTGTATTACTTAATTGTCATAACTTGCTTGATTTTATAGGGTTTGGTATTTTCATACCTTGAGGCTATATAAACTCTTGTTTTGTAACCCTAAGTAACAATTTTTTGGAACAATTTGGGAGAGAATAATTTTGTAAGTTTTTATTTTTGTACATAAAGTCTTTTATTTTAGGTTTTGCTTTTATTTCTTTTCTCTCTTCTCTCTCTTCTCTCTCTTCTTTCTCTCCCTTTCTCGGCTGCCAAACACCCCTCTTGAGGATGACAACTCAAGAGATGCTTGGCTAAGCCTCCTTTCTTTGAAGAGGAAGGAAGTTAGCTTGGTGGTGGGGCATATGCATGTTGTCCTCTTGTACTAAAAGCTACAGGTAGTGTATTTATGGCCCTTATATTCTCAAAACATGGTTGCGCAATAACATTGAATGTTATTGATTTGGCCAATACTCTCCTTGCTTTAGGATCAAGTACATATTCGAGTGAATCTTGTGATTCTTTAACCAGATGGTCTTTCTGAGCCTACGAGATAATATTTACATGTTAGGGTTCTTCAAATTAGGGTTAATAGCATTTCTTGTTATTATTTTGTGATACTCTCCATGCTTTAGGATACAATGCAGGTGAGAGATGCCTTTGTTGTTCTTTAGATGGTCTTCTGAGCCTCGAAATGATAATTTAATGTTAGGGTTTCAAACAGTAAAGGGGCCATAACTGCATGCTACCTGTATTGACTCAAATAGGAGTTGCTTCATGGGTGAGGTTTGCTAGTTAAATATAGATCCGGTTATGCCATGGACTATAGGTTGCATGTCATAACGCGAGGATAAAACCCGAGGACACTTGTTTGCCCTAACTTGCCAGAGTTAGTGTCCTACTTCTTCAAAGTTAACTTTTTCACCTTTAACTTTCAGTTTTTACAATTATCAGTTTTCAAACCATTCCTTTGTTTTGAAACACAAATCTAAAAAGTCGAATAGAGCCTTGCAACCGTGCACTCATACGAAAATCATTTCTAGGATGAAAACCCCGCTCCCGTGTTCGACCTGAACCCACATCATCTGCGGTAGCTTGACTACGGCGATAGTAGAGAACAGGTGTATATAAATTTTGTTGATTTTAGCTCAGCTGCGTGGCGCAGATCAAATGGCGCCGTTCTTAGGGGATGGTGCCAAACTACTAATGTGGGGATTGAAGTGTACTTGTGATCAACATCACAAGTGAAGTAACCTTTTACCCTCTTTTTGTAACCCGGTTGCGATGGCGCAGAAGTTTTCATAACTTGACGGTAACTTCACTTCATTTTTTGTTTTCATCGATCATTTTTTTTCTTTGTTTTATTTCCTTCATTAAAAAAAAAAAAATATATATATATATATAAAAGTCTTGAGATACGTTTATGTTGTTTTTTGTGTGGCTCTTTCAGATTTACTTGAGTTGCATTTTCAGAGGTTTGAATTGAGAAAATGGAATCCCATATGAGAACAATACAGTCGGGAGGGGTAACCTAGAGCTTACATGACAATGAGGGACTATAGGAACCTTCCATGGCGTGCGGCTTGACACAGTAAGAGGAAATCCAAACCCATATAGGTCTATGAGGGAATATAGAGACCAATGGATGAGTGCTTTTTGTCTATAATGTTCCCTCAACACTAATTACCTCATGCTTCTCCACATTTTACCTCTCAACTTCCCAGCGGCAACAACCACCACCCTTATCACGACCAGGCAAGCCATCACGAATTTGAAGCCAGAGCAAATTAGACTGATTTCATAGAGAGCAAAGGGTAGTATTTGTCCGGGCCAATCAAAGAGCGGGAACAGTTGAGAGCTCCTTGAACAAGGAATTAGATGGGTTCCAAAGTGAAATTGATCAAAAATTGGACATCCAGCAGGAATCCATCTTAAAGCTCACAAATCAGTTTGTTCATCAAGAGGAGGAGAATCTGGAGGAAGAGTGCTTGACTAACTGCCTTGTGTGGTGAGCAGGGCTTGTGCGGCTCCAAAGAATTGAAAGAGGAACCAGCGAAGGTCCTGCGAGGAACTACAGGGTGCCCCCTATGTGTAGAATATGGGCCATGGAAGGAAGAAGAAACCTCCCAATCTTGGCGGGAGGGTAATGGAGAGGAAGGAATGGAAGAGCTCCATCAGTTCACTACAGAAGCCCTTTGCCAACCCAAAAACAACCTTGCTAAGTAGCCTCGGTGACCAAGTGTACATCTTGCCCACACCGCAGCAAACTCAAAGCACGAAGCTCCCAAGCTAAAGTCCGACCCATTGTCGACCATGCAAAAAATTCAGAAGCTAGTGGCCATTACTCAGAATTTGCCACTACCTCAAACTCTCAGAATGGCGGTACGCACAAGCGGCATGGCATAGTGGATGGATTAGTCAGGTTCGGGTTTGAGCACCGAACCTCGGCATTTCTAAGCTCCGGTTCCAAGCGACCACTCGCGCGGATATCTTTGGCGGCGAGCTGCTACCGAGACCGCACCACCACGGCGGTGAGGTGGTTAGGTCTCTTTTTATGATTTAGTATAGTTACCAGCTTTATCAACTGCCTACTGATCTTGATTAGGATTTATGTATTAGCCATAGTAGGCAGTGATATTTTTGTGTTTAGCTTTGTATTCATGTATTAGCCACTTTGGCTATATCAAAACTATTCAGTTATATATTCAGACTTTTGCATATCATGTTTGTGCCTTTACTAGGTGTAAATGTTTTCTTTCAATTGAACAATTGAATTGCTACAATTGGACAATTGAATTGCTTCATGTTGGAAAATTGAATCACTATTTGTCACCTCTATGTTAGAACAAATTCCATGCTTGAAATTTTGGTCACTTACAGTTCCGGCATGCTCAACTTGAAATTTCCCACAGCTATGCTAATTCACTACTTTGCCTCAGTTATTTCAATAAGTTTACGTGAATTTGTTAAACTCGCTTTAAACTTTATAGCGACCTTAAGCATGTTGGCAACCTAAGGATAGGTTTGTGTTACCCATACTTGAATAATGTTGTCTTCCAAAAGAAAAAGAAAAGAAAAAGCAAAAGAAAAGAAAAGAAAAGAAAAGAAAAAGACCAAATAAAGTCGTGAAGTTTTGCCTTGAAGCAGAGCACGAGTCCGAGGGTGTATAGCGAAAGCCTTTGACTCCTGATGCCCTATGCCTTAATTGGTTGGGAGTCATCGATTTTGTGTTCGTTACATGGGTGGATAGGTCGAGTCTAACGAATTGTAGGTGCTTAATTTTCGAAGTCATTCGGAGTCCGGGGTGAAGCCTTTAGAGTTAGTGGTCGTAGATCCTTTTGACGATGCCCTAAACCTTAATTGGTTAGGAGTCATCGGTGGACCCCGTCCACCACGGACTTTGGTGAAGTCGAATTTTAAGCATTGCGGCCCTCTGATATAGTTGAAAAAATAAAGAAAAAGTGTATTTAACCCTATCTAGGTTGTTCAACAGCTTAAGGCCATGTCAGTGCTAGGGGGGGGCAGAGAAAATTTTTTTTGCAATTTATTGGCTTAATCTGGTTACAAAAAGAACCATTAGAATTAGGTGGAAATTCAAGCTGAGAATCATGGAACCAATTTTGACTTGAAATGGTTCTTGTATGGTTTGATTCTTTCATATCGGTTTTCAAATTTGATTTGATTTTTCGGTTTAGGTATTGTTTATATGTACATAAACCTTTTTAAATCATAACCTTTTTGAAAATCACCACATGCATCTCCTTTTATTTTGCATTGCTAAGGGACTAGCAACGTTTCGGTTGGGGGGTGTGATTAGTGCCCAAAAAGTGCAATTTTGAACCACATATTAGATAGGTTTGAGGTGCTTTGCGCATTAATCGTATCATTTATACCAATTGAGTGTTAGTCTTCTTAGTCTGCTCATGCCATTTAGGGTATTTTTGGTTGTTTTGCAGGTGTTTGCGCACTTTTGGAGTCGATCTCGAGGAGTCGAATGATGAATCATGAAGTGTGATCCCAATGTTGATCCTCCAGCCGAGGGCGAGAATCAATGAGAAAACAAAGGCAAAGTGAAGAAAATTCGATGCAGTGGAAGGCAGGAGGCAAGAGCAGGAACCCAGAAATTTTCGCTAAACCTGCGAAAATTTCGCTAAACTTGCGAAAATTTCGCAGGTTTAGCGAAATATTTCGCAAGTTCAGCGAAAATGACAAATTTCGCTAGATGACACCGGTTTCGCTAGGCACTGTTTTTAGCGAAAATACATGATTTCGCTACTCACTACAATTTCGCTAAGCTAGCGAAATTTAAGCTAATAGAGAAATTACGGCTTTAGCGAGAATTTCCCTATTTTATTATGCACAGTGATTTAAGCTAGTTAAATTTTTGCGACTAAGCCGAAAATTGATGCCTCGTCATGTTTTGTAATTAATGCCAAACCGACTCGAGCTTGGTGTATTATTTAATTGTCTATAACTTAGCCAATTTATAGGGTTTTAGTATTTTCATACCTTGAGGAGGCTTTATGTAAAGCCCCTCTTGTTTTGTAACCTAAGTAACAATTTTTGGAACAATTTGGGAGAGAATAATTTTGTAAGTTTTTATTTTTGTACATAAAGTCTTTTATTTTAGGTTTTGCTTTTATTTCTTTTCTCTCTTCTCTCTCTCTCTTCTCTCTCCTCTTTCTCTCCCTTTCTCGGCTGCCAAACACCCCTCTTGAGGATGACAACTCAAGAGATGCTTAGCTAAGCCTCCTTTAACTGAAGAGAGGAAGGAAGGTAGCTTGGTGGTGGGGCATATGCATGTTGTCCTCTTGTACTAAAAGCTACAGGTAGTGTATTTATGGCCCTTATATTCTCAAAACATGGTTATAACATTGAATGTTATTGGTTGTGATACTCTCCATGCTTTGGGATCAGAAGTACATATTCGATGAGAAATCTTGTGATTCTTTAGATGGTCTTTGAGCCTACGAGATATTTACATGTTAGGGTTCTTCAAATTAGGGTTAAATAACATTTCTTTGTTATTATTTGTCTCCATGCTTTAGGATACGATTACGGAGTGAGAGATCTGATGTTGTTCTTTAGATGGTCTTTACGAGCCTACGAAATGATAATTTATGTAGGGTTTTAAAGGGGTCCTTAACTACATGCTACCTGTATTGACTCAAATAGGAGTTGCTTCATGGGTGAGGTTGCTAGTTAAATATAGATCGGTTATGCCATGGACGCTATAGGTTGCATGTCATAAACGCGAGAGATAAACCGAGGACACTTGTTTTGCCCTAACTTGCCAAGTTAGTGACCTAATTCTTCAAGTTAACTTTTTCACCTTTAACTCGAGTTTTACAATTATCGATTTTCAAACCATTCCCACTTGTTTTTCCAAAAAAGTCAATAAGCCTTACCTTCGTGCACTTATGCAAATCATTTCTAGGATGAAAACCCATCCCTGTGTTCGACCCTAGACCACTATCTTTATGGTAGCTTGACTAAGCGGTAGTAAACACAGGTGTATATAAATTTTGTTGATTTTAGCTGACCTACTTTGTGGCACGAATCGTGTCGTGCGATTGTGTATAAGCTACGTAAGAGCCTATGTCTGCAAGTGCATGCGTTGTATCAAAGTTATATAATTATTTACCTAAGTGCGGATATCTATCCACGATGCGTTGACTATTGAGTGGCCTTATGATATTATACGGACCCCAAACTCTTAATGAATATCTAACTAATGTATTAAATTAAAACTAAGTCTAATTAATTTGTTAAATCACTTTTTGAGAAAACTAGGGTTTTGCCTCCCCCTGCTTCATTTGATGGAAGTTTCCTTAGTGGAATGTGTCGGTCAGTAATGATTTCTCGATGGCGGGGTGATCGTGCTACGAGATACCCTCTCTCGGGCATATTCGCCTATCTGCATGATGGGGGTGGGGTGCATCTCCCAGCCTATACTCAGCTACTTAAATGCTCAACCCCTAATCACAACACTCGAAACCAGGATATCTCTATTCGCCGATTGGCCAAGGGTTGCTCTATTCGCTATCCTGGGAGTCGCGCTCTGCGATCTTGGATACGGTAGTCATGCCAATGTTGGCTAGGTATTACCATGAAAATAAACCACATAAGTGAACAATTGATATAAATCATGAATAAGCTACGATAATATGATATTTAAGCTTTTATCCTTACAATTGAAACAGGTTCAACAAAACCTTAGAAATAATTCTATAACATATCGGGTAAATACGGGCATGGTTGCATGCATCATGAATATGTTTGAGAAAAGAACAAGAGTATTTTCAGATCTGCCGGGGTTCTTTGGCGCCGTTTCCACGTTCGTGCGTTCTTTGAATCCCCCTCCAAATTAGGTCCCCCATGGCATAATTCGAAGCCGAGAAATCGCGTCGCTGACGTTGCAACGCGTCCTGATGTTGAACATCGCTGACGTTGGGACGTCGCGGCGCGTTCGTGTGCGACGTTGGGTCGCTCATGACTTTCTTTTGTTGACGAGGAGCGTCCGCGATCTTCGCGGCGTCCGAACATCACGGCGCTGCGGCGTCGAACATCGCCCGTGTTCTTCGCCCCAGTTTCCACTTCTTCCTTCCGGTTCGGCTTCCCGAAGACCACCCTATTCACCTAATGCACACAAGCTCCAAAAATAAGATATCGGGCAATAATGCACTTATTAAGATATAAAATAGAGATAAAACATAGTAAGGATGAGGGTATGACATGAGCGTTTTAGACACTCATCAGTGGATGAGATGGATGATTATAAGAGGAGCATAAACATATTTCATGATGAAAAGCAGAAAAGTATGGCCTGACTTACGATATAGCCCAAAAGATAAGAGATTTAGTACAACAGATCTCCATATGTATCAGCAATTGATGGCTCACATCATGGAGCAATCTTCTCACGGCTAAGCACATCACCACCTCCTCCTCCCACCGGTCAATTTCAAAATGGCCTCTGTTTACACCACTCGTTTGACATTCCTGACATCAGACAAGTCGATTCGAGTCCAAGCAGTTTTGAGGAAGCTTCACGCTGTAGCGGGGAGTTTTTATTCCTCTATTTTGTTTATTTAAGCATTGAGGACACATTTGTTTATAAGTTTGGGGTCAGGCAAACCCTATTTGTCATGCTATATTTCTCCTTTGCATGCATGTGTTTCTTGAAACAATTTTGAACCTTTGTTCCTTTCTTGTGATAGTTTATGTTAGTTTTTGTTAGTTTGTTGTTAGTTTGTTTTCATTTAAGTGTGTTTAGTTGGTTTGTTTGTTAATTAGATAGTTGTGTTTTGTTTGCTTTAGTGTGTTAGTTTTTACTTTAGGAAAAAAAAATTTTGTACCGTAAGCAGGTATTTAATTTTATGGATATATATCATCATGAAATAACTTTTTAAGCATCATTGAACTGCCATACACAACATGTGTAGACTATATTCTGAAGTAATTTCCAAAATTTGAAAATTCCCTAAAAATTTGAAAAATATTGAAAAATCCAAAAAGATTTTAAAGTTTTTGTGTGTTAGGTGTTAGTTGTGTTGGGTTGTGTTAAGAACAAAAAGAGTTGCCTATGATGACAAATTGATTGAACCCTCTTTCACATTAAGAAAATGAGAGATAGTTGAATGTAAAGCATAATGTATTAACCTATGGTGATAAAGCCGAGACCATATATTCTTAATATCGACCACAAAGTCATGTACTCTCCTTAGTCAATTTTGCTTGGTTTAGAGAAGAATTATGTGAACATTATTCTAATTGATCTCTAAAGACTCTTGAACTTGTTCAATTATCGCTCAAGGCTAAATCGTAGGCAACATGACAATTAGGAAATGATTTAGGCCATCCTTGGACTGGTTGAGCCTTTCTAGCTAACCTTTTTGTGCATATATCCATAGTCTAGAAATGTTGAGCTGTCGCCATTTTCTTTCAAGCAAGCCAGAATGAGCCTGTCCCTTTTTATGAATACAGGTTAAAGCCCTTGTTTACCTAACATGTAAGTTTCAATGTTATATCTTGTGAACCATGTAGTGTGAATTGAGAGTTTGGTTGAAGTGGGTGTGCTTTGAATGGAAATCAAAAAAGGTTTAGGGTAGAAAAAGAAAGAAAAAAAATAGAAAAATGAAGAAAAATAAAGAAAAATAAAGAATAAAGCAAGGAGTAAGTTTGGCCTTGTGGCCTTCCTACCTAGAAGCAAGTAAGTTCTTAGGGGTGTTGTACCTTAAAACCAGCGGTCTAGGAGTTACTAACCTAAAGCTCACTACATGGGGTAGGTAGAAAGTTTAAAGGGGTTGAACATTGCACTACTTCATGCCATGTAATTTAGAAAAATAAAGCTCTTGGTGTTCTTGTGAAGATGGTGAAAATCATGCAATTTTAGGGGAGCTATGTGATGTAAAATATGCAATAAGTTATGTTTTGGGGGGAAGCTTAAGAGGTTCAATTGAAAAAGAAGGCAATATGCAAAAAGATGAACAAATTAGTGGAAAAAAGGGAAAATGTGTATGTTTTGGGTAAAGTTGAGCCTAAATGACCTATTCAACCACCTTTACCTAAACCATACATTACAAGCTATATAAAGACCTAATTAATCCTAAGAGTTGTGTATAGCCTACATTAGTAGAGAGTGATATACCCAACAAGCCTATGGAGTCTTACACACTCACCATGTGAGTGAGAGATCTCATTCCACTCATACTCAGCTAATTCCTTCGAGCTTTGCATTTGCGAGGGAGGGACTTCACACACACACTTGAGAGCTTTGGTTTAGATTGTTCAACTTATGGTTATTCTATTATTTTTTAAAAACACTATCTCAAAGTTTTCTTTGTGTTGTATGAAGGTTAGATCTTTGAGGTAGCTTATCATATATTATCCCAATTTGATGCTCAACATTTTAGTTAGTTTTGAATAGGAAAGTATGTTATTACTTTTACTTGAGGACAAACAAAATATATTAAGTTTGGGGTATTTGTTAGGTGTGATTTAGTTAGCATTATTTGTAGTGCAAATATAGCATAAACCATGGTTTTGATGATAACCAAGCACTCCCTTTTAGTTATTTTCATGTCTAACCATCTATAGCTATGTATTTTTATAGCGAGAAGAAAAGCAGGACAAGCAAGCAATTTGGGAAATAAGAAAGTTATGAAGTGAAGAGACCCATAGTCGGGCCTGACACCTGTGGTATGATCGCCAAAAGCTGGTCGCGACCTCAAATAGCCAAAGGTCTGCAGGTGCTCCCGAGAGATTAATGCGATCGCGACCACAGGTGTTTGAAGTGATCTCAATAATGTTGCAACCTAGGTCGATGACGTGAGCTCCTGTTGCGAGCTATTGGAGCCTATGTTTCAACAACAGTCATTGACCATAAGTCACCAAAAGTCGCGACCTGAATCTATTGTGAACTATGGACTTCATCTCGATAAGGTCAGCTACTATAAGTCACCGAGAATAGCTGGCTCTTGCGACCGGTAGCAGCTTTCTTTCCATTTTGGGCTCAAGTTTTTGTAACCATTTTTAGGCTTGTTTAAGGGTGTTTTCAAGACATTTCTAAGGTTCAAAATTTTGGAAATGAGGCTCTCTTCTCTAGGGTTCCTCTCTCTCTTGAGTTTTGTTCCATTTCTAGGGTTAGATTTTGTAGATTTGTTAGATTTAGATTTTGTTTTATGATAAACTTGGTTTGTGATGAGTGCAAAACTCATCTATGTTTTGAGTTCATTTCACATGCTATTTTGTGCATTTTATATCCATATTCATGTAAAACTCATAAAATTTCCTATAAACTTGGTTTTGTAGGATTATTGATGAAAAGAAAGTGATTTGGCAAGAAATGAGTAATATATTTCTAAAAGAAGAGTCAACCGAGAGTCTCACAACGCGCCACTGGGAAGATAAATTTTTCTGTATCATCTGGAACATCAAATGGTTCAAATTCCCTCATAGATGCATTCTAAATTCGAAGAGCTTTCCAACGAGTACTCTACGCCCAAATCGGTAAAATGAAGAAGTTATGGCCCGACAAGTTGGAAAAACAAGTTGCTGTCGAAACTTGGTCACGACCGGGAAATTATTGCAACTAGAAAACTTGATGCCGACCCGGCTTGGTGACAGTATTGTCCTGTTAACTTGGTCGCGACCTAAAAAATTGTGGCGACAGTTTCTTGTTTTGAAGGGTGATAAACGTTGGAGAAACCTAAAAGGCGAAAAGTCGATATTTTGACTTAATTTGACCCATTTCACCCTAGGACCATATACTCGTTTTGGGTAGGGAGCGGGAAGGTGGAGAGCCTCTCTCTTGGGGTTTTCTCTCTCCTAGACTGCCACCAGTTTTTTCTTCAGATTTTGATTTGTTTAGATTTTAGAGTAGTTTTAAATGAGATTTTATTTCTATTGAAGAATTTCGGTCTTTGTATAACGAGGAATTCGGAATTCCCAGTAAGGTTCGAGACAAATATTGAAGCTAAATACGGATTTTCTCTTTCTCATGGGTTTCTCTCTCTAAACTACCCATTTTCTTAGTTTTCTTAACGAGATTTTATTTTTAATAGATCTTAAAGTAGTTTTTAGAAGCGAGATTTTTATTTCCTATTGAAAGTGATTTCGGTGTTGTACTCAGATTCAATTTATTTCTTGTTGAGAGGCGAAAATTTAAGACTCAAATCTGGATTTTCTCTTCTTGTGTCTTGATTTCTTGCTTGTTTGATCAAGATGATTGAATCCAAGAATGGAACATTAAACACCCTCTAGAGGTGGGGATTAATTGTTGAACATTCATTTGCGCTTTTCGCTACTTTTTTTTGTGGGTTTGAAACCGAATTTATATAATCGTATTGTTCATATAATTAACCTGCTCGCATTAATAGTAGCTTATACCTTAAAAGAGTTGTATCTTTGCTTTGATTTCGTGAGGCCTCCTCGAGGACACAAAGATGGAGATTTCGAGAGTAAAGAGCGTAACTTAGGGGTATGTTAGACTAATATCTTTGGAACTAATGAACTTTAGAAAATTACTTTGATAGATCACTAATTTACTCATGGTGTGAGGATTAATTAGATGATGTATCAATTTAGTTGATCGTAGGTTTCTCCTTAGATTCCATAAAGTATTCTTGATCCTGTGTTAGTAAAGATCTAATCAAGGAGATAGAAAATTTTATTAGATTTGAAGGATCTAGGATACCAATTACATCAAGAAGGTCAGATTTTCGTTTTATGGGGGCAAGAATTCTTCACCCCGAGAAACGGCTTCGTGAAGTATTGGAAAAAGAAAAACAATCAAATCTTAAAGAGTGTCAAATTTTACAGTAGCTATTTAGACCCATTTTGTCCCCGAAAAGGAATATGGTGCTAGATAGTGAAATGTATAAGGCCAGGAGAAATCCTAGCTATACTATTACACTACTGACAAATCTAGCATTCAACTTACAATTGTCGTGCTTTCATGAAATGCAAACTATTTTGTGAATAATTATCCCCATCCCTAGTGGACTCTCTCTTCATACCTTTTAGAATTAAGTGTGTCGCTATTTGGTAGATTTTTAGAATTAGTTTTAAATCAGTTTTTGCCTAATTAAATTACCTTGATTCCCACATCCTATTTGATCGCCTAAATAGTGAAGAGCCCTTGTAATCGGGGTGATCAAATTCCAATTAGAGAGAACCTCCAATCCTCATGGGTACGATATCCGGACTCCTAGAGTCCACTTTATTACTTGTATGACACGTGCACTTGCGGAAAGGGGTTGAGTGTTGATAATACTTTTTCATTTCCTGGGCTGAGCAATAATTTTTACTTTTGTTTCAAATCGGGCTTTTTGAGTATTTACCACATTCACTCCCTTGACCATATTTTCACATATACATCATTTGGTCTTTACAGTTTGTAACTGAATATTGTTGAAGATTACAACTCTATAGAGCGGAGAATTTCAGATTTGAGTCGGGATTTGAAGACATTTTCAGATTTAAGCCTGTTTTGTATTTCAATATCTTCTCCTTCTTTAATTTCTACAGTTTTTTGTTTGCCAACAACATGATTTTGTGGATTTTAATGGCTGAAATGTCAGGCTAATCATTCTATAGGGCTGGTTATCATATTTGATGATTAGGGTTGTCTAATCTTTAGTTGGTTGCTTTTTTGATTTATCATGACGCCCAATTTTCTGGGTCCTGTTGATAACCCGTCAACCTGCAGAATTTCTGTCTTAGGTCGTCTTACATCTAAGTCTTGGTACCAGACCAGTACCAACTACCCATGGACACCAAGTTACTCAACACCAATTCCATACGTCCCTTCACCGGGACCCATTCATGCATATTTAAATCTAAAATATGAAAAGAAAATGAATAATTACAGTCCGTAGGGGTTCAATCACAACCCTCTTACCATAATTACATACCCGACTATTTATACAATAGTCCAAAAGAATTTTATAAAAATCTTTTTTTACAAAAATGTTACTCAAGGCCAAGTGTCGGCCTCCTTCACAATCATAGCCTAGTAGGAGCGTCGTCTCCCTGTACACTTCTTGTACCTGAAAGGGGGTCCCACAACGGGGTGAGCAATGCCCAATAGAAAATTCTTCTACAAGGGCTACTCCCCACCTAAAATGCACATGCAATGGTGTACATAAAACAACCAATCATATTCCATATAAATAATGCAATCTTATATGGATATATTTTGTGTGTCATGCATGAGATGAGTAGCCTCATGCTCAAAACCGTAGTCCCGCTAACTCCTCACACACCTCGTGCAACGCCAGTGTGGAAACCGGTCATTTCATGCTTTCACCCAATGACTTAACCCATTAGACAACCTCTAATGTTTATCCACCTACCAACCTGCATTCTCGTGGGTGGCGAATTTCCAGGGTCTCACCGCAAGCTTCCACGTCTTCCGACACTTTCGCAAACTTTCATCACTGGATACATATGTCTAACCAAGAATAAAATTTGGGTCTTTTACCCTGGGGGGTAGGGATCTGCCCCATCTTGCTTCACCCAAACACACAAAATTTATTATTATTATTATTATTATTTTATACAACCTTGAGTCTCGATTTTGGACATTATCCCATTTCTGAGCTCACCACACATTCACCAAGAATGATGAATAACAGTACCATGCACCCACACCCGACTCAATGCGATGTGACCATGCATATGAAATGCAATCATGCAATTTCATGCGATGTCATGCTACATGCACAATAAAAGCTACATGCAACATTTATAAATTCTGGATAATTATATTTCCTACATATAATTTCCATTTATCACAATTTCCATGTTAATACATCAAACAAGTATATATAAACATGATTTTTTATACACAACAGCATGTTATTTATTTTTCCAACAATAACACACAAAATGGCCCAAATCTCGAACCCATATAAAACAGGCACCTCTTGTCCCTTCACGACCATGAACCATTTTTGGTTCCATTCGACGCCAATTCACTATGACATCAAAACATACAACAAAACCCTGAGACCCCCGCTCCCTGATCACAACCAGTCTTCAACATGGGGTCCTGATTGCCAGAACTAATCCCAGTATCAATATTCAATCCCTAACTCTTGGGACTAAATCACACGACTCATCACGCCTCCGAAGACAACCTCATTTCATTACATGATTTTAGGCTGAAAATATTCCAAGTAGGAAAATTCCCTACTTCGCGGAGTTTCACGAAACTCCAAGATTTTGGTACCCACGCGTAGCTCGCGATGCGTGGATTGACTTTTCTTCTCGGACTGTCGGAATACCGGGAAAATCTACCTTTTTATTTCTCTCTTCCCTTTCTCCCTCTTTCTCTATCTGATTCTTTCTCCCTCTCCTGTTTGCTTCCTCTCTTTCCTTCTTTTTCCTTCCTTATCCCACCGAATTCCACTCTTATGTTTGTTCCCATCTCATTTTCTCATTTCTCATTTTCTCTTATTTCTCTCATTTTCTCTCTTCTTTCTTTTTCTCCTCTCTTTTCCTTCATTTTCTCATTTCTCCTCTCTCATTTGGATTGCATCAACCGGATGGTCTAAAAGTGGGGGAAACTTCCCCCCACTTTCCTCCATTACACTTGTCATCACCAAGTTTTTCTTCCTTATTTTCTTTATTTCCTTTATTTCCTTTTTCCCTTTTATTACATCATTTAACACATGGCTCAATGTGAGCCATTTATACAATTTCACCACATGGCTCATGCCATGTGTCACTCCCTTAGGGTGCCATGTGACATCTACATGCTCATGCCATATGTCACCCAACACCCGGTGTCTCAAAAAACATGAAATTCCGACCGTCTCATAATTCAACAAAATTGGATCGGAAGAACTGGGATTTTGCAAGCATCGACCAATCATGGTCCATATCTTTATCATCCCGAGATCTAGGAAATTTCCGAGTTCTAACCCAAATTACCGTTTTACCATTTTTTAGAAAAATTGAATTTTCCTGGGTTTTACATTTATACTTGATTTGTTGTGTTCGTGTTAGAACCTTGGATTATTATGATCTTGGTTAATTAATCTATGTTGAGAATTGGATCTTCGATCCTTTTACAAGGGTATTCCTAGTGATGTAGGAACTAAGCCCTTAAATCTAGCTCTAATTCTCTTAAGGTGTAGATTAATTTATCGGGAGTATAATTAACCTAGTTAAAGATACCTAGGGAATTAGAAAAGTCTAGTTCTAGGTGGATTACACTATGAGGGGACATCAAACACATTAAGTGGGGATTACATGTACGTAACAGTGACTAATCCGAGCTTAGTCCGGGTAGCTCTATTACAAGGACGTAACTGTGACCAATAGAGCTCCAGAGGGAAAATGTCATAGAAAAGTATCGTATTAGCGACCTAGAAAGACGAATTCATGAATAGAAGCTAATACGAAAACAAAAAGGGGAACACTCTAAAGTGGAATCCCCTTGCACCACGCCTTCGCAACAATTCAAGCCATAAATCATTCATCCCGCTCCACTCTAGACGAATCCTTAAGCGATAACCCGACCACTAGTTCCTTTATTAGTAGTTTTCCCGATTTTTATTCCAATCACTCCAATTTCACAAAGCAACCCGTTGATTTGTTAGTTTTGGTTTTATTAGTTTTATAATTTCTCCTCAACATAATTAGACGCTCAACTAGTAAACTAAGCTAGTAGCCAGGGTACTCAATCCAAAACCTACAGTCCTCGTGGGAACGATCTCGGTTTATAATTGAAAACCTTGTATTACTTGTGCGACCCGTGCACTTGCGGTTAGCAAACAAGTTTTTGGCGCCGTTGTCGAGAATTTAACAAGAGTCTTTGATGTTCATGCGACTTAACGAGTTTTTAAGCGGATTGTTGTGGACTTAAATAAGTCTTTGGTAGCTAAATGATACTTAACAAGTTTTTAGCGTCATTGCCGAGGACTTAACATAGTCTTGGTAGCTAAGCCAATTACTTAACAAGTTTTTAGCGTCATTGTCGATGACTTAACATAGTCTTTGGTAGCTATGCCAATTACTTAACAAATATTATTTAGCATTAAGCTAAAAAAGTTCTATTTAACATAAAGTAAAAAAAAAAAAAACAAATGCAACTTAGTATCTAGCTATTCCTTAAAAAGAGCGTCAAACTTTTTGGGTATAAATTTATTTGGATACCCCTTCATACTTAGCGAAGCATACTCTTGTCAACAACAAAAACTGGATGATTAATTGAATGGTAGACTGAACAGAGACTTTGATAATTAATTGAATAGTGAACAAGATGCGACAAAAAATATTACTAATTTTTTAAATTTTATTCTAAACATCGCGTAGTATATTGGATTTAAACTAATAGCGTGATACAAATTAAGTGTAATCAAAGTCTTCAGGTAATTGTAGTCAATTATTAAAGATTTTAACTAATAGCATAAGACAATTAATCAAAATTATGTAGCAAAGTCTTAAGTTAAATTGTAGTCAATTATTAAAAAAATTTAGGAGTGCTTGGTTGAGGCTTAATTGGGGGGAGCACTAGCTGGTCACCCCCAATAAGCTCTAATAGGCTATTATTAAAATATCAAAATTCCAAGTTTTATCCTTCTCTCTTTTATCTCTCTATCATATTTATATATAGGTAAGAATTAATCTTTAATGTGATTATTTACAGTGAGTTATCTTCTCAGTAATAATTTATAAAGCGCTTATCGATACTAGCTACTCCAGTTGATTAGAATCAAATAGGCGCTTAAACTAATAGCATATTTCACGAATTAAATTATGTCACCAAAGTCTTCAAGAAATTATAGTAATTATTAAAATACAAGATACCTAAACTAAATGAGCACTACTGCAGCCAAACAGCACCTAGTCTCAGTCAGCTATTCTTCCTTACCTGATAATTTTGTTGATATGTGGAACGAGGGCCAGACTTCTAGGAGAGTCATGGATGTAAGAAATTCTTTAAGATACTGAATGTGATGGTGATGGAGGGTGGTTGCCAATTTGAATTCTCCAATTGTGATACAAGTCTATGCAGACACTTAAAATATGTTGGATTCCCCTTCATACTTGCTTGGCATATTTGTCTCTATCAGTGGCGGACCTAGAAATTAGCGTCAGGAGCATTTTAACATATGAAAATTTTGTTAAACTTAACAACTAAAGGCTCAGCCTAATGATATACAGAAACTTCACAAGATATCAAGGACATACTTTCCTTCCTAAATTTGAATCCTCTTGAAAACAAAGATAAAAAACTTTGAAAAAAAGAATTGGCATTTGCTCCCTGGCGTCCTTGCTGGGTCTCTCTAATTGAATGAACAGATGCAACAAAATTATGTCATAATTTTATTTTTTATTTTTTTTCTGCACATCACATGGCTTAGTGGATCTAAACTAGTACCATGATACAAAATTGAATCTTGTGACCCAACAACCTAAGGGTAAAATATTGAAAGATGCCAAGATACCCAAACTAAAACAGACTAAAACAGATACCCAAACTAAAATATTGAAAGATACCAAGATACCCAAACTAAAACGAGAAACCCAACTAAAATATTGAATACCAAGATACTTTAGACTAAAACAGACATTTCTGCAGCTAAACAACACCTAGCTCTGAAGCTTAACCTCAACCCAATGAACACTCTCAATTTTGGTTCTTCCTAGAGATCAAAAAGCCTTTAAGGTGAATGTTTCTGTGGCCTGACACTGCAATGAACTTCATATGGTCAGTGTTCTTCTAATCCTGAGACTTCTCAAAGAATCATTATAATCAAGAAGCAATCGTTTAGATATATTCACATGTATATCGATCACTTTTAATGCTGAAAGGTAAAATACTTTCCTTCTAGGAAACACTACTTTCTGCCATTTGAGCCCCTTTTTCCTTTAGAAAATGTACTTCTGTCTTGTCATGTTAAGAAAATGTTTACAGAGTACATGTATTTGGAGGTACAATATTGCATTCTGCACTAATATTGTGTGTTTTTTTTACTTGTTCCTCGCAGAAAATGGAAATTGATTCCATAGATCAAGCAGATGGTAGTTTTGATAACAAATCTGTGGAGTTAAGGCAGGCTATTGTATGAAGCTATTGTTGATTGTGGAACCACCCTTTATAACTCACTGCACTCTAAATGTGGTACTAATTGGGGAAGTTTTGGTCCCACCTAACCTTTTCTCAGACCAAGTACCAGGCAAGATCCCAATCTCTTTACCTTTTCCTTAAGGTTTGTTTAGAATTCGAAGTTTCACACTCATTTCGCATTGATTATCCCTACAGAAGATCTCAAAAAAGGCTCAAGGAGGAATGGGGTCTGATTATGACCGAGAAAGTGAGTTAAAAGCTTTTGATGATTCAAAAACTGGTGTCAAGGGACTTGTAGATGCTGGGGTGGCTAAAGTCCCACGTATGTTCATCCATCCACAACATAATCCCCATGAGATGTCAGTTTCCACTAACACCCAGCTTAATGTTCCAATCATAGACCTGGAAGGTGCCCACAGTGATGCAATCCGACGTGCTAAAATCATTGCCGATATTCGAAATGCTTGTGAAACTTGGGGCATGTTTCAGATATTCAATCATGGTATTATGAAAAGCATTTTTGAGGAGATGATCCAAGGAATACGTGGATTTCATGAGCAAGATGTTGACGTGAAGAAAGAGTTTTATACTCGTGATTTCACCAAAAAGGTGATATATGTATCCAATTTTGATCTATTTAAGGCACCAGCAGCTACTTGGAAGGATACCTTTTCTTGTATTCTTGCTCCTGATCCACCAGAACCAACAGATTTGCCATAATATGCAGGTAAGTTGTCAGTCAGATTAACATGTACAACACTAAGTAACTAGCCTAATTCCAAATCCTGCCATTAAATGTGCTTAATCGACTTGCAGAGACATAACAATGGAATACTCGAAGCAAGTAACGATGCTGACAAATACTATGCTTGAATTAGCCGCAGAGGCTCTTGGGCTCAATTCAAATCATTTGAAAGACATGGAATGTGCTTTGATGAGCTTTTCCTTGTTGGTCATTACTACCCAGCTTGCCCAGAACCACGATTAATACAGGAACCAAAATCCATACTGATCCATCATTCCTTACTGTACTTTTACAAGACCAAGTGGGTGGTCTCCAAGTTCTCCATGAGAACCAATGGGTCAATGTAATCCCGGTGCCTGGAGCATTGGTGATAAACACTGGAGATCTTCTACAGGTGATTCTACCCTTCACTACTTTTGTTCTACTTTGTTATTAATTACTGGATTATTTTCCGGCCATGAATCCAACATACCCAGCTTCCAACATGTTTTTGGTTTGATTTTTCTGGCTCAATAATCAACGACATATTCAGGTGCAAACACAGGGTATTGGCAAATCATAAAGGGCCAAGAGTATCAGTGGCCAGCTTTTCTTCTCCATATATTTTCTCATCCTCGAAACTCTACGGACCAATCAAGGAGCTGTTATCAGAAGAGAATCCTCCAAAGTACAAGGAAATGACAGTAGAGACTATAATGCGCTTTACACCAAGAAAAGGGGCTTGATCGGGACTTCTGCTCTCAGCATTTCAAGCTTTAGTTTGGCAATGGAGATTATGAAGGGTTAGGATATAACCGAGTCTCAGATTAAGGAAGGGTTTATCCTATTTTGTGATTGAGTTGGTTATTTTTCTCAACACTAAATTAGTATTGTTAATAAGGTATGCACAGATTGGTGTTGATGATGTCATATTTGTGGGCATACTGAAAGTCCAGACATCAATCTGTACATGTAATTGATTTGCATGCAGAAGCAGAAACCTTGTTATGATCTATAGCATATCAGGAAAGGTTATACAAACTGCTAATTCACATTAGTGATTATGTGAGTTTAAGTTGCCCTTTTCTTCTCGTTTCTCCTCCTCTGTTTTAATTTATTAGTCAATTATTTATTTAATTTCAAATAGTCCGCTATTTGATTTACTCAAGTAACTATTGCTTATCACAGTCCGATCACTATGTCACAATTTTGCATCTTTTTTCTTCTTTTGTCCCTATGATTCTCCTTAAAAGGTAGTTTTAACATCTAAAATTGTATAGTTGGTAATCTTTTCAAATGTGCCCCCAGAGCTAACCTACTGTCCCAAATCCTTGAGGCATGAACCCATGTTGAAAATAATAATATTGAGTGAGCAAACCCTTTCGCCTAAAGATTTCACTGCCTCTTCTTGATCTTTTCCTTCTCTCCATGACTCAGCCAGTTTAGTAGTTTGGCATTTTAAACTAAGTTGGCCTTTCTGCTAAAATATTAGAACAAAGGCACTGACAAAAGGAAAAAGAAATCAATGGAGTTTGACGCTAGAAAGGAGAGAGGCCAGGCTTTTGATGACTCAGAAGCCTTGACTGAGATAAGCAGAGGGTTTCTCACACACCCCAAACAGAGGCCTGAGGAAGAATTTGCTTGATCAACAGCATAGACCAAGCTGGGGCCCAGAAACTGAATCCACAAATGAATGGTGTGATAGAGTGGCTTTTGATTATACCCAAACCGTATAAGGGACTCGTAGATGCAGGCGACTAAGATCCCTCGAATATTCATCCATCCACAGCAGTTCCTTGGCGTGTGAGATTCCCAATTTTCTATTCCTATCTTAAGATCTTCAGGGTGTCAATACTGATGCAATTCCAAGGACCAAACTCATAGAGATTCAGATACTTGTGAAACACGGGGCTTCTTTCATATAATCAATCATGGAATTCCCAAGAGTGATTTGGAAGAGATGCTTGCTGCCATACGCAAATTTCATGAGCAAGATGCAGAAGTGAAGAAGGAGTTCTACACACGTGATCTCACAAAAAAGGTGTTATTCCTATCCAATTTTGATCTATTCCAAACTCCCATAGCTAACTGGAGGGATACCTTAGCTCTTGTTATGGATTCTATTCCATCAGAACCTCAATCATTGCCTGCAATATGTAGGTATGTAAGGACTATATTAACATGTACAGCACTAATCTTGCTAAATTTAGAAGGTCTTAGTCATATGCTTTCAGTTGTGTTATTTTATGTGCTTGATCAATTTGCAAAGACATAGTGATAGTATACTCAAAGCAAGTGCATAGATTGGGGATGACTCTGTTCGAACTACTATCAGAGGGTATTGGACTCAACTCAAACCATCTAAAAGACATGGAATGTGCTGAAAATATTACCATTCTGGGTCACTATTATCCAGCATGCCGCAATTTGAATTGACACTGGGCGCGGAGGGAAGTCACTCACGATCTTGGAGCTTTGGAAGGAAAAGCCATGCTTGACGGAAGGCGTGGATCCTTGATATGATTAAGCGTCACATTGTATCACAAATTGATATTAAATAAAATTACCTATGTGGATTTGCGGATCAGGTCATTGGAAACTACAGATCGGTAGCATGTGCGTGATCACACCGTCCAGGATCTACGATGCGACCATATCGCTTGATCTACCGTCGATCTACGGTCGGCCAATGCGGAGTGGAATCTTCGGATCTATCCTCGGGGTGGTATGGATGTGTGTGGGCGATGAATCGAACGTGGCGAATCTTAGAACACTTAGAAAAAAGCTAGAAGAATAGAAAAATTAACACTTTGCACATTCTGTATCTCAAAAAATGTATATATAAAAACTTCGAAAACACTTAAAGCGATTCATTGAATATTGTAGTATAATAAAATTATATTTATTATAAATAGCAGATTCATATAATAAATTATATTTATTATAAAAAACCGTTAAATATAATAAATTTATATTTATTATAAATAGCGGATTCATATAAATAAATTATATTTATTATAAATTTATAATTTATAAATATATTTGAGGAATACTAAGTGGGACCCGAGCACCATTGTAACAATCTCCACTTGCTCTTGGAAATAACGACGTAAACGTAAGTATCTTCCAGGCTTTTGTCATTGTAGTTAATTCTTGATATGAATTTCAGCCGCATTTGGTTAGCACAGGGATCAACCAGTATTATTAATTAGGCTCCTTATAATTGAAAAGCAATTATCTAATCCGGTCTTAACTCCAGCTAAGGCAGAGTTGAACTTCCGAAATTAATAATATTGATATATATATTAATTTCCTCCATTGTAAAATATCGATAATTATTGATTATATTTTGTCATCAATTAATTATTTTAATCTCTTGATTTAACGGTTTCTCTAATGGATCAAATGCAACGGCGGTGACTTCATTATCGACAAGCATATCAAGAGGATATTTCATACAATTTCGTTTTGTTTATTTCATAAATGCGGTAATTAAGCAATCACGTTCCCCAAATCATCTAGGTATTGACGTCAAAATAGGCCTCACATATTGACATTCAGAGGCGATAATTATTCAATTACCTGTTTAAAATAAACTCGAGGATTGAGAGAAAAATAATAATCAAAATATCACTTGAGATTTAATTCCTTTCACAGAAATTTACTTTAATCAAATCTTTCTTTTGATCCTATCCAATGCAAACATAATGCACCAATATTTTATAATAACCAAGATAATTATTTCATAAAATATTGCGGAGTCTAAATAAGCGTCCAACTTTATTCAATAAGCGATCTTATTCATTAATTATGAGAACTTATGATCATATGCTTCCATGGACGTATCCATATGACCATATCTTATGTTTAATACGGACATATCTGAAAAATACTAGTGTGCACAAGGTGAAATTAATACCTCATTGAAATTTGGTAACACGAGAAAAATACAATAATTTTATTTTGTCTTCCTTTCACAGCTCGAATAAAAAAACTCCCCACTGATCACAAAATAAGTCACGGTAATCTCCTAACACCCATAGAATCTACATGTCTTTGAACCGAACGGTAGAGCCTTTGTGAATGGGTCCGCTAGGTTTTTCCTCGCTATTTGGTAACATTGTGTCTCACTGGCCTCGATGTCTCGGATCAAGTGGTACTTCCCTCTCGATGTGTTTTTGTTTCTTGTGATACCTTGGTTCTTTGAATTTGTGCTCTGACCCACTTTGTTATCCTGAGTAAAGGGTAATGGGCCGACACTTGCCCCGGGTATCACTGAAGATCCATAATGAACTTCTTATTACACGACTTCCTTAGGCGCCTCGGAAACGACAACATATTCGACTACGTGGTGGAATCTGCCTTTATTAATCTCTGTTCAATACTCCTCGATGAACTGGCTCCACCATATAGTGTAAACACATAACCCGGTAGATTTCCTTGAGTGATATCCTTGGAAGTCGAGTCTCTGTGAAACCAATGGTTTCCTAAGCTCCCTTCGGAATATACTAGCATATAATCTCTTGTTCTCTGCCAGATACTCAAAGTTCGTAGGGCTTTCTCGAAACCAAAAGAAGTAATGGCACGATCAGGCTTTGATGTTCCGTAAATCTGGATGCTTGCTTAAGTCCATAAATGGACCTTTGCAAGCTTGCGTACCATGTGTTCTTTGCCTTGCTTTAGCAGACCTTGGTTCTTTGCATCTAGATGTCCTCATTTAAATTGCCATTTAAAAGAAATTTGTTTGACATCCATCTGCCAAATCGTATCGAGACTAGCGACTCTGACTAAAAGAATGGGACCGATTTAAGCATGACTGCGGCGGGTTTCTTCCATAATCTATCCCTCTTTTTGGGTATGGCCTTTTGCCACCAATCTAGCTTTGAAGGTTTCCACCTTCCCATCGAAATAAGATACATAG
This sequence comes from Tetrastigma voinierianum, assembly GCA_016808115.1. NCBI lineage: Eukaryota > Viridiplantae > Streptophyta > Magnoliopsida > Vitales > Vitaceae > Tetrastigma > Tetrastigma voinierianum. Next base: position 30,942 of record JAEQBH010007852.1, on the reverse strand, counting down.
ATTCCATTTGCGGTCCATGGCTTTTGCCACTCCTGTACATCCATCTTCCGGTGCTTCTTTGTAATTGATGGGATCATCTTCCTTTGTCAATAAGCGATAACTTGAGTAAGACTTCGCCTAGCAAGACATATCTCGCGAGCTTCCGCCTTACTCTATCATTGAAGCTCCAGATTTGTGGTTCATTGTTACGAGCACAGCTAAAGGTACTAGTTCCTCTTATGCGGCTCTTAGTTTCTGGTTCCACATGTATTGGATCTTGTTCCGCGGTTTCCACTGTGCTTGTTCACCTTCGGGTACATTTTTCCCCTCTTTGAACATGCATAGGAATCGGTGGTATTAGAAGAGCCAAGACTGCGGTGGTTCAGTTTGTTCTTGGTGAGTCAAGCTCCTCAGGTATTTTACTCTTGGGTTTGAAATTGTATATAGTCTTCCTCCAAAAGTTCTGTGAGTACTCACAATAACCTTTTTATCAGAAGGACTATAAAATAGTCCACCCTCTCGCGTTCCCTTTAGAATTTAGCCAACAAACATGCAAGCCTCTGTATGCGCGATTCCAACTTATTTGGATCCTTTCTTAAGACATGCGGGCACCCCCATGATCGGATATGAAACTAAACTAGGCTTCGCCGCTTACAATCTGTGGGTGTCTTAGGAGCAGTTTTAGAAGGAACTAAATTCGAAGATACATTCATAGGTTTTCTATGGCATATCCCCAAAGCGATATAGGTAGAGATGAATAACTAAGCATTGACCTCGCCATATCTGAAGAGTTATTTCTTCTTCTGACTCCGTTTTCTTTGGGGTGTTCAGTGCGATGGTTACAAACTATCCCTCTTGAGTCAAGTAAGACTTAAACTCTCGGATAGGTATTCACCACCTCAGTCGAGACGAAGCTCTTTTGATATGAGTCCTAATTGGCACTACGCCTGACCTTATACTCGAAATTTAGTAGAAAGATTGGTTTTGGCGCATTAGGTAAATATATATCCATATCTTGAGTAGTCATACGTAAGGTGACAAAATACTCCTCCCTCTACGGCTTGGACATTTATTAGTCCGCACACATCGAGTATGCACCAATTCCAGCGGTTTTGGTTCTTGATATCCTTTGGCTTTAAAAGGGCCTTTTGGTCATTTACCTTCGAAACAAGATTCACACATCTTGGTATAGGTTCCAAAGTCTAGGAAGTTAGATCCCACTTTTTACCAAACCATGAATCTATTAGGATTAATATGACCCTAATCGCAAATGCAAAGTGCGTTTCATTTTGAAACTTTCCTTTTCTTGGCTAGGTGATCATGCTTATCAACAATTTCAGTAATTAAAACATCATAGGACCTTGACTTAAATAAAGACCATCTATCAAATCAGGGTACAAATAAGCTGAAGTTGAACTTCTTATTGTAATAAAATTAAATTCCCTTTGTTAAACCTTGTTCAAATAAACATATGAAATTAAATTCCTTTTAAAATCGACCCACATATAAGCAGTCTACTAAACATAAAGTCTATCATTATTAAGAAAAATGTTCTACTTGTCCTAATGCTTTAACGGAACATGTTCTCCATTTCGAGCCTCAAAAAACCTCATTCTGTCAATAATGACTAGTTTGTGAACCCTTTGCAAAGTATGTCGGACATGGTTAGTGGCTCTGAATCAATGATCCATTTATCATTATAATTCTCCACTAAACAAGCTTCAACCACATTTAAATTACCCGTACCTTGCTTTTGGCAATGCGGGGCAGTGCGCTTCCGGTGACCCATGCATCAGCACTTGAAGCACTTGCCTTTCGGCTTCTTCATAGCGGTGGTTTTGGTAACTGGTACCTGACCCTTCTGCTTGTTCTTATTCTTTTTCCCACCCTTAGGTTTCCCTTTGGGCTTGAAAGTAGAACCCTCAGTCATATGAACACCGCCTGACTTTCCGAAAGCCCTTTCGGCACTTTCAAGTTCATGCATCAACTCTGTAGGAGTTAGATCCATCTTGTTCATATTATAATTAACTTTAAGGCGAGTAAAACGATCGGTAAGGGATTCAAATATGAAATCAATTTGGGACCTTTAACCATCTTCATCTGACACTTGACTTGATTGAGATGTGACATCATTTTGAGACAATGATCCTCACACTTCCCCGGTCATTTAAGTGTTTCATTATAGCCCCTAAACTGCGGCACATGTAAAGAACTTGTTGATTATTGCAAACATCTTATGAAATCTGGATCATTTACGCTCCTCTCGAGATGGGATATCTGTCCTTTCAAATGACTACTTAACAACGGCAAGAATATGCGTGGCCCGATATATTTGCCTTGTCTGATTCCAGTCTTTTGACTTGGTCGAGATGCATTTGCTCGCGGGCTCATTGGGCTTTAGTGTAGTTAGGACAAACTTGATTTTCCAAAAATCGAGCGATGTACGGGTTGGTTTTTTTCCATTCACTATAATTATTTCCATCCATAGGCTTTTGACTCGAAAATCATTGCAAGTGGGTTAAATGATGCCATTTTACGGAAAAAATACACTAGTATTAAAAGCGTAATATCTTACAATAAACATAATCTTAAAATTTAGTTGTCCAAAAACTATTTTACATTTATTGTAAACAATTATTTAGTTTCCATTATAAACACTTTACGTTAGGCGAGATATTTATAACAAACTAAATTTGATCATGAAATGATTAGTATCCTACTAGTTGGTTCCCGGGAAAGATGGGGAGTACAAGCGGACTACTTAAATCCCACCTTCTTAGAGCTGAGAACTTTCCTAGATAATACATAATCATTTCACTCTAATTGTTTCAAAACTTTGGGCACTTAATAAAAATATCATAGCCTCGTTGGGAGGGTAATAATTAAATTAAGTTTGAATGTTTTTAACCATTGTTTTAATTTCAAAATTATCTTTAATATCCAAGATTGCCGACGTTGGGCCGAACAATCTTATTAAAATTTTGAAACTTAATTGAGGTCTAATCGATAAAATCCAACCATGTTTATCAGTTGAGGCGTCGCATAGTCATTTTATTATTAGACCTGATAGAACCCTTAGGTTTAAAATTAATTAAATTAATTAAAACCTTCACCATTCAATATTTTAAATAATAGGGATTTTCTAAATTATTTCAAAAAAATAATTTTTCCATAATAATTATTAAACTAGATAATAGAATCATAATAATTATTATGCACATGTAATTATCATTGATGCAAATTTATATAACACCTATTCTATGGCATGTTATCACATAAAACATGTTATAAGCATATAATTTAAACCATTCACAAAGCATTAATTAAATAACCTAATCCATGGTTTTCCTAAAAAAAATTTAAAATTGGGCCTATTACAAAATATCCTGGGTTCTTGGGGCCCCCAATTATTTTGGATTACAGGCATAAAGGCAGCTAAAATAAATTAAGCCACTAAAAACTAACATGTTCTAATTTGAAGGGTAGTAGGTCCCGCCGTCCACCAAATCCAAACGGCCCGGGAAGAACCACCAGCGCACGACCAGGCGGTACGTGATGCATTTGCCCAGCGGCTCGCCGCCCAGCCTACGCGCCTGACTATCGTAGTGAGGACCACGCGAAACTTAGCCGTGGCGTGTAGCGCGTGTACGGCATTCTCGGGCACCGCCCGATCCCGTCAGCCAGCGTCTCCTCCTCCTCCTAACGTTTCACGGTGGTCACGTTCGAGATGGTGTCGAGATCTTCTCGGCTTTCAAATAATGAATGAATTGTGCAGTTCTGATTTGAAATTTAAAATTACAACTATTTTTAATTAAAAAAAAATGTAAATAATAAATAAAACCAGGAAGGAAACCTGATCTTATGACCAGCCTCCCTGTTACAAACCCCAAAAATTAATACAACCATTCATGAACAAAAATCATAAAATTAACAGATCTAATCATGCGATCTAACAACAAATAGAACCTGGAGTGCCATATACTAAATCGACATCAAAATTACATGCATTATTGAATGCGCAGATACCTGTGTGTCGCTAAGCGTGCTCGATACTGATTGAAGGAAAAACACACGGCGGAAGCATGGATCTAGCAATATGATGATTAAACATGCAAATGTATCTAAAATTCGATATTAAATGCGAAATTACTATGTAGATTTGCGGTCGAATCAACTAGACTTCTAGATCAGCCACCAACTTGACAATCTACGGAAGTCGGATCTACGACCAGCGACTACGCAACCAGCGATCTACACCGTCCGATCTGGTCCGTGTCTGGCGAGTCCGATCTTGGGATCACATCCTCGGGAGTGGTATGGATGTGTGTGGGCGCAATAGATCAGACGTAGAGGCTGAGATCTTAGAACACTTAGAGAAAAAAAACCAAGAATAGAAAAATTCTTTCTTTTCTCTTGTTACGTATACCAAAAATGTATATATAAAAGCTGAAAGCTTAAGCCATTCGTGAGGAATAGCTTGTTCATATAATAAATTATATTTATTATAAATAACCGTTCATATAATAAATTATATTTATTATAAAAAACCGTTCATATAATAAATTATATTTATTATAAAAAACCGTTCATATAATAAATTATATTTATTATAAATTTATAATTTATACATATATTTGAGAATACTAAGTGGGACCCAAGAGCACATAATTGCTAACAGACTTCATGACCATACTTTTACAAGACCAACTGGGTGGCCTCCAAGTTATTCATGAGAATCAGTGGATCGATGTTCCCCCCATCCCTGGGCATTAATAGTAAATATTGGAATTTTCTCCAGGCAAGTCCTACAAATTTACTTCCATGATCTTGATTTCCATAATATTAATTATGACTGCCTCGGTTTAGGTGACATGAAATCCAGTAGCCGGTTTGAATGCTTGGCTATTTTTTTGTACGTTTTTCGTGCAGCTACTTAGTAATGACAAGCTTAAAAGTGTAAATCATAGGGTGATTTCAAAGCAAGAAGGCTCAAGAATTTCAGTGGCATGTTTCTTTAGAACCGAATCTTTTGAGCCTGGAGATAATTTAAGATGTTATGGACCAATCAAAGAGTTGTTAACAAAGGAAAATCCTCCAGTCTACAAGGAAACCACTGCCCCAGACTATCTCAAGTACTACTACTCAAAAGGGTCTGGGACTTCTGCACTATCGCATTTGAAATTGTTAAGTTGGCCATGGGATGTAGTGCCCCAACAAATTTCTAGCTCTTCCATGCTTAATTATTTAATTTGGACACTCTCTCCTATTTACCTGGTTTGCATTTCAATATGAAATGTTCTTAGCATTCAGAATTTATGGCTGGAACCTGGCGTTGATTTGGAAATCAAGTGTGATGTAAACTTTCTGCAGATTGCCTTCCATTTTCATTTTGTTGATGATCGACCAAATAGAAGCCTGATATAACATCCCAACATGTAGTTCCATTTTGCTAATATGTGTGCTCATTGAAGTCCTGCTAGGATGTGTGCTGTTGTGAATCATGCAACTATGGTGATAAGAATTAAAGAAAAAAAACAAGAAGAATACAATACACGGATTTTACGTAGTTTGAAAGTATGCCTACATCCATGGGAACGACGGCTCAAAATTTCACAATCACTGAAATAGAGTTATATGGAAGGGTGTTTACAATAACCTTGGATATAATCAAATTACATATCGTACCGTGGGGGCTTCACCTCCAACCTATTATTTTGTTCCGCTCCAGCACTTGCCCCCTTTTACTCTCAATATAAGCCACATGCCATAACATGTGCTTATTTAGAAAGTCTAATATAAGGAGATGAATGTATGATAAGATCTATACTTCACCATTACTTCTTTTATATAATATTCACAAAGGATCCATCGGAGAGATTTATATCATATTTGGTAGAAAATGTAAATCACTTGAGAACAAAATGTCCATCTCAATTTCTTATTTTAAAGAAGCCCGTGTACATAGTATGCATAATAACTTGTTCTCGATATTTCTCAATTTATTTATGTAGTCACAGCTCATCTCTTTTGTTTAACAACTTTACAAAGAAAAAAAAGCAGCCAAGGAGACTATCAAAGGAATACGGATTTCACCAAACAGGCGGTTTTTCTATCCAATTTTGATCTATTTCAAGCACCAGCAGCTACTTGGAAAGATTCCTTTTCTTGTATTCTTGCTCCTAATCCATCAGAACCAACAGATATGCCGGCATTACGTAGGTATGTTGTCAGTCATATTAACATTTGCAACACTAAGTAACTAACCTACTTTCAAATACTGCCATTACATGTGCTTGATCCGGTTGCAGATATATAATATTGGAATACTCGAAGTAAAGATGTTGGCTAATACCCTGCCAGATAGTCATAGGCTCTTTGCCTCAATTCAAACCATTTGATACACGGAATTTGCTAAGGCGCATTTTAGCTGTCAAAACTTCCTCCTGCAGTTAGTCCAAGTTTTTGGTGAGCTTTTCACCTCTGTTTTTATTTATTAATCAATCACGTATTTGCTTGTTTTTTTCTTGGATCTAGAGGGACTGAACTCCCATTCTATCTCAACAAAAATTGATTTCTTCAATATGCCAAATGATTCCGTACTTTGTTTATTCTTTCAATTTGTTTTTAAGTAAATTATTTATTTTGATTTTTTATAAAAGAATAAAGATTTATTAAGTGAAAAGGATGATTTTGCGTATTTAGATCAAGTTGATAATTTTATTCCATTAATGTTTTCAAATGGGCCTAGCCTACCCATGTAGAGATGGGTAGGCAAAATTTTCCTTCTCCCCACAATGACTCAACCAGCTGTTGTAGTTTGACATTTTCCAACTAAAAGAAGGTTGGCCTTTGTGCTAAAATAGTTAGAACAAAGCACTTACAAAAAGGAAAAAAAATCAATGGAGTTAAATATTGGGAGAATAACAAAAGGATGGGAAGAATGCAAGTCATATCTTTGTTCAATACTTATCCACAATATCTATTACAAAAGCAATGGAGGAAAAGAAAGAAGAAAACCCTACAAACATAAAGATAAAGATGTTATAACACAAAAGACTATTATACCCTTAAATGATAACAATATAAAATAACCCCTTTTTATTTAAAAAAATATGAGAGCTTGACTAAGAAGGTGAACCCTGAGCTTTTGATGACTCTTCTGCCTTTAATGATAAGCCTCTGGTTTCTCACTCCAAACACAGGTATCATTTCACGGAGGAAGAATTTGTAATCACCAGCATGAACCAAGCTGAGGCAGAAATTGGATCACAAAATGAATGGTACGCTGAAATTAAAGCTTTTGATGATACGAAACTCGGTGTAAAAGGGGCTCGTAGACGCAGGCTTGACAAAGTCCTCGTATATTCATCCATCCAGCGCCCAGTCTCCACGATAGGTCGGCGAGGATTCCCAGTTTAGTGTTCCAATCATAGATCTCAGAATATCAGTACTGATTCAAATTTAGGGCCAAAGCCATAGAAGATCCAAAATGCTTGTGAAACATGGGGCTTCTTTCAGATTGTCAACCATGGAATTCCCAAGACTGATTTGGAAGGATGCTTGCTGCCATACGTAGATTTCATGAGCAAGATGCAGAAGTGAGGAGTTCTATACACGTGATCTCAGAAACAAGACGTTATTCCTATCCAATTTTGACTTATTCCAAGCTCCCGTAGTCAGCTGGAGGGACACCTTCGCTCTTGTTATGGATTCAATTCAGAACCCGAATCTCATTGCCTGTAATGTGTAGGTATGTAAGGACTTATATTGCATATATGCACTCTAGAATATATTACTGTTTTTTAAACTGTTGTGAATAGTTTGAAAAATTAGAACACCAAATGAGTGTTTTTCTTAAAACTATTTCTTGTTGTATGAAATTAGTATTTTCTGTGTTCTTTGTAGTTTTAGAATAAAAAAAAAAAAAAGAGTAAATCAACCATTTTCCTTGTTTTTAAAAACAGAAAACAGTTTAAAAATATAAATCAAATATAACCATTGGCAGTCAGTTGTGTCATTATATGTGTGATCAACTTGCAGAGACATAGCAATGGTATACTCAAAAGCTAGCATAGATTAGAATTACTCTGTTCGAACTACTGTCAGAGGTATTGGACTGAATCAAACCATCACGAAAGACATGGAGATGTGCTGAAAGTTACCATTCTTGGTCAGTATTACCCAGCATGCCTAAGCCTGAATTGACACTGGGGCCCAGAAGCCACTCTGATGCTGACCATGACCATACTCTTACAAGACCCAAATTGGTGGCCTCCAAGTTCTTCATGAGAACCAGTGGGTTGATGTTCCCCCCATCCCTGGAGCACTAATAGTAAATATTGGAGATTTTCTCCAGGCAAGTCTAGATTCCACTAATATTGAGTTACATATTAATCATGAAATCCAGTACCAGAGTTTTGAATGCTTCCAAATTTCTTGTTTTATTTTTGTGCAGCTTCTTATAACGACAAGCAAAAGTGTCAATCATAGGGTAATTGCAAAACAAGAAGGCCCAGAATTTCAGTGGCATGTTTCTTTAGAACAAATTTTTTTGGTAGGAGATGATTTGAAGTATTATGGGCCAATCAAAGAGTTGTTATCAGAGGAAAATCCTCCAATGTACAAGGAAACCACTGCCCAGGACTTTCTCAAGCACTACTACTCAAAAGGGTCTGGGGCTTCTGCATTATTGCATTTGAAATTGTAAAGTTGGGCACGGGGTTTAATTTGCTTTGGGAACCCAAAAACTGGCAGCTGTATGTCAAAAATATGGGGTGTATTGCCTTAAGTTTCGGATTAAACTACATTTTTTTTGAAAAAAAAATTACAAAATTATGTGGTATGTGAAACTATTGCCCAGTTTAGTGCGTTTGGGCCATGTGGGTGACAGTTGGGCAAATGTTGTTGTTCTCAACAATGTCGATACCTGGTTTGTCTGATCTTCGGGGCATCAGTAGAGCGACGTGAACCTGGAAAAAATGGGGTCCAACGGTGGTGTGCGATCGTACTTTACCGATGCTTAAGTTAGCAAAAGGATGGCGAAGATGAAGGAATTAGTAAATGCCGGTTAAGTTGCATACCTATCCCTCGTGGGGAGGTTTCTATTTTATCTCTCGATATCTCCTTGATTTTTGGAAAGATAATCATGTGATTTTTACGATATAATCTCTCTTTCCGTATTAGAGACCGATTCTCTTTGATTCTTGGAGAGATAATATCACCAATATAACGATAAAGTTCGTATTCCCTTATCAAAGACCAATTCTTCCTTATTTAGGATTATTGTTTTGAGACATACCAGATTAAGAGATCCTTGGATAAATATCTTGTAAGCGGTAGGGCGGGCGACTAGGGGACTCGGGATTCTAGACATGACATAAGTCTCTCCCGTTCGAATAGTTCCCGTATGGTTTTAATGTAACAGGCTATTTTGGGCCATATTGGAGTTTGAACCAGGCAATGGGCCCATGCAAATGCTGGGCCTTGGGCCCGAAAGCCATGGCACTCACAATGCCCTCCTTTTTCTCGGCTAGAATATCATGTCTTTTTAGGCGAGGAAAAATACTTGTGTTTCAGGATCCACCGTGTGGGAAATTGGAGGTGATTAATGTGCATATGTTCCAATGCGCATATTACCAGGAAATTCCATGTTTCCGATGATGTATTTAATGCGCCTTTAGGAATCTCATCCCTATATATATATATATATATATATATATATATATATATATATATATATATATATATATATATATATATGATGGTAAATTTAGCGAAATCTATGAGATTTCCAACGGATTCCTATTCATTAGCTTATCCCTCCATCTTGAATTCTTCTTTGGGTCATTGAAGGTGGAATGATGGTGGGTGGAGACTTTCAGAAGCCTTTGCAGTTGTTTGTCGCTCATGGATATTGTGTGTTTGAAGATGGTGTCTGTGTTGACCCATCAAGCATCCTGGGCAGAGACCTAATCGGTAACATCACACATAACTCTTTGCTAGGCGTTGCGTTGATCGGCTGGAGGTCATGGATGATGGACTTGATTATGTTATTGCCCTTCTTTCAGAGTTTTGTGCTAAGGCTAGGTGCCCCCCTACGGTAGCGCCTTTTGGGGTTGCGACTGTCGAGGCGCAAAGCTGAGAGGAAGGGAGATTTCAAGCCGGATAATGTATATTCTTCTTTTTCTTTGATTTCCCCTTCTTCTTCTTCCTCTTCTTTTGTTCATCTCTTCCTTTTCTAATACCTTTTTTTTTTTTTTTTTGTAATCGGCCTAGTATGTTTACTTGGATACCCTTATAGTGGATCCACCAAGGTTGCTTGGATACGTTTGTCTTGGATTTGTAATGCTTCTTGAATTATTTTGGCATATTCTTATGAGATTGGGTTTTTGGGCATATTGATGCATCGAGTTTCCTATTTCCCATTCTTTCTTTGTATCCTATCTAGAGGAGTTAGCCATTTAGGGTTGGCTCCTGAGAAGCCTCCTTGGTTTGGAGATGAGTTTTCATCTTTGAGACAAGGTTATCCATTTGGAGCTCTTCGTGGTTAAAAGGCTCGATTTTCTGATGGACAAGCCCAAGGGCCCATCGGAGGTAAACGGATCCCTAGGCCATAGGGCCATTTGTCTTTCCATGCTCCTAGAAGATGAAAGCGTTTTGTGAATACTAAGTGTTGGGGGAAGGAGCACCCCACCCCGGATGTGTGGCTATTCCATTGGGCGCATTGTGCACCCTATACATGTCTTTACTGCAAGGTAGGGGTTCGGAAGTAGCTTATTTTCTTACGTCGAAAACCTTTTACTTGAAATCCCTCTTATCCTTGTGGCATTCCTAAAGTTTTCAGCGAAGGAGCCGTTTGAGGAATCCAGATCGTCTTTGATCTTCTGGTTGGTTTTTCTTTGCCTTTGGTTTCGTTTGTGTATGGTTATCGATAGCCTTACTTTTGTTAACGCGCGTTCTTCAGTCGCCGATAGGTTTCCGGGGATAGAACCGCACGTGGGGTTTTAGGATGCACTCAAGCCTGGGGGTGCCCCGATAGGCTTGCAAAACCGAGTTTTCCGATCCATGTTAATAAACTTTGGTAGGGTATTATCGAGTTAGTCTGTTTTCTTTTCTTTTTTTTTCATCTGCTGGGAATGGCTGAAAGTCAGAAGTGACTTCCACCAGTTAGGTTGTGTGCTGGAGAGGGCCCACTTAGGAGATGCCTTCTGCAAGAAAACTCGTCTTCCATGTCCATGGAGGAGTTGAGGTCCTTTTGCCAAATTCCTGATAGCATTAGTTTAGACTTCTCAAACTGTTCGGCTACCTCAATTGTAGGAGAAGCTAATAGTGTTGTCTATATTACCTGGGAGCAATTCGCAGCTGGACTTCACTTCCACGTTTCATCACTGGTGAAATAGTTTCTTCATGTCTCCCGGGCGCCTCACTGGTGGAGATTTGTTTTGTTTACATGCTAAAGCTTAGGGTAGGGTAGGTTGGTGATGTCTACTCACAATCAAAGCTTTAAATAATGATAGCCTCCGCAGCTCACAAGAGTGGCAGAGGGTTGCGTGTAGTCGAGGGCCCTTGGTATGAGAGATGCTCGGCTCTCTAGATGCAGTAGATCGTCGCCCAGAGTTCCACGGGTTTGTACAACTAGGTTGCAACTCGTGTTTTGTTGGGTGGTTTGTGTATTAACATGCCTCTATTTTCTTGATGTTATTGGTGTAGCGCCAGGCGGTAGGCTAGTAAGCTGGATTGAGAAGAAGGTTGGCTTGGGGCATCGAACCCAGCTGGCTTGGAGATAACGGAGCGAGTGCTGTCATGAGCTTCTACTTCACGTTTAATAATTTCACGAGAGTTTAGTGGTAACTCTTTCCTTATATCATTCGGAGTCATTCCTACTTCGTTCTTGGTTGAGGTCATTGAGGGGGAGCATTTCGTTCTTGCCGATCTCCTCAAGTTGGTCCGGGGCAGCTCCTCACAGGCGATCTCTGCTTATGAGGGTCAAGCGGAGGTTGTTGCAAGGACCATAGTGAGTTATGTCCGTGTTACCCAGCCTCGGAGTCCACAGCCTGCCCCTTAGCTGACCAAGAAGAGGGAGAAGAGGGCTCGGTAAACAAAACTGACCAACAGGGTTAGATTCGTGGGTGGAAGGAGTGGTCGAGGGTGAAATCGCCAAGGAGGAAGAAATGTTCAGCTTGGCCGTTGGGTTTGTTGCACGGATGCAAAGTGATAAGCGACCCTGGAGGGTGAGGCCACCTTTAGTTCTAGAGAGAAGCGACCTAGGCGATCTCCTTCAAATGAGGGGACTTAGAAGTCTTGGGTGCATCAGTCTTAGTGCAATCCCTCAGGCCAAGCTTACGATGACCAGGCCAGGAGGTGGCCTTGTAGCGTCCATTGCACTACCAATACTTTTACTTTTAAGATATATTAAAACACCAATACAAATACAAATACGTTTTCAATCTGTGACTTTATACTCTCTTGCTACGATACCAAAATAATTGTAACCTATTTTCTTTTTATAGCAATTTAAGCGTAGCTCTAATACCAAAATAAATGTAAAGTCGGGCGCTACGACCTTGAATACAAATACTTTTTTTCGAGTATCTTGTAGAATATATAATATGCATCAAAACATTTGCGGTAGGCCCATCATTTAGGATAAATCCCACATTTGCACAATATGGCATTATATGCCCTTTAAATCAAATCATTTGAAAATATATCGAGTTTTCAATATCAAAACATTTACAAAATAAAATCGAGTTATACAAAATTGTCAAATCCATTTCATGAATGCATGGTCGGATCTTTACTTGACACCGCGAGAAACTTGGCGTTGACTTTAAATCTCTGCGGTGTTTGTCCTCGTATATGTTCACTCGATACCTGCCGATGACAAAAACAACACGCTAAGCATTTTCATGCTTAGTGGTTCTATACAATTCTCTCTTCATTTCATTTTAAATCAATTCATGCAATGTTTATAAAACAATGCTTTTGTACATTTTCCAATGACCAATGCAATACAATACATACATACATACATACATATATATATATATATATATATATATATATATATATATATATATATATATATATATATATATATATATATATATATATATTCATTTCATTTGCATTCAATTACAATTCGTGGTCATCTCAAGTTATGCAATTTCATACTCACTAAATCATTTAAATAACAAATCAATAAGTTTTCAATCTTATTATCATTTTGCCCTTATCGAATTTAACTTTATGCTTTCGGTGCATGAGACCGCGAATCAGACATGGTCATTTATCTTGCATGCCTTGTATAAAAACGGTTTTATAACACAATATGGTCTGTTAGGCTCTTTGGCCCGGTTATTAAAATCAATTTGTGAACACTACCCGATCTTGTCCCGGCGCGGGCTACGGATCAGTGACGCCGTTACATTCGGAAAAGTACTGCTAATTTGACCCTTATTGGTATACCAATCTATCCTTAATTCGAATTTTAACGATTAACATTCTTGTAAGGGCCTTCAAATCATTCAATACAATTTACAATAGTGTATATATATTTGGATGCAATAATTTATTTTTCAACACTCATGCTCATTTTCATTTGCAATTTATTTCGCAATCGGTTGTCTCAAATAAATTTAAAACAAATCAATATGCAATTTATCATAAATCATTTCAATATTTCATAATATTTCACAATCAATTTTGAAACAATGAAAGAAGAGTGTAGATCAAACTTTTACAAATTTGAAACAAGAGAGAGATTGAGGAACAAACCCAAAAAGGTTGTCGCTCTTTGATTCCTATCCTCGGAATCCCATTCTTGGGTCAAGCTTACTCGTCGCCAACCCTTAATCCATCACAAATATGTCACAATCAAAGAACAACCCAAGAAAGAAAAATCAGTTGTATATTCTAGGATTTTTGGTTAGGGTTGATGTCTACCCAATTCTCCTTCACTTGCAAAATTTTTTGGGGACACATGAGCCATATTTTTCTCATGCTTCCTTCAATAATATCATAGCTCTATGAGTCTATCATTAGGAATTGGAATCATCTCATTTGGATCACTCAAATTCAAGTTACGACATTTTAATGCCAAACTAGTCGATATGCCAAACTCATTGGATCACCTACTTTTATTTTCAATTTTTGGGGTCTTAACTCCATAAATTGGTAATGGTTCCTTCACTCATTTGAGGCTATGGTTATAAGGTTTATTCTCCAATTTGGATCACCAAAACTCAAGTTATTGCATTTTAAATCTAGACTACTCTAATTTGCAAAACAAAATCTGCACATAGCTCCACTTTGACATATTTATGGGCAGTTTTAGGTTACAAATTACATACACCTCCTTCAATTAAATTATTACCCTAGAAGTATAGTTTACCTAGAATTTTCAATCACTCAATTTGGATGAGTGAAACTCAACTCATGGCCAAAACACCACAACTACACCCAAAACAGAGCACACCCGTGAGCTATCCGAAACTCACCTTTAAACCTAGATTCAGGAGCCTTAGAGCTACAATTTGCTCCTAGTCCCTTCTATACATTTGTATCTCTAGATCTTATGGTTCTTTACCAATTGGAATCACTCAATTTGGATGATTATAACTTAACCTATAGTCTAAACAAGAATAGGGTTTTTAAAAAAATTTGACAGTAACTCCTTTGAAACCTCATTATTTCCTTTATACAAAAATTTCTCAAAACCAATCCAAACCAATCAAAACAACCAAATACAACTTAGAGAAACCCCCAAAACTTGTTTACAACCAATAAAAACACTTTCATCTAAAAATTTTGGGGTTTCCATCAACCCAACTCAAGAAAAGAAAAGTTAGGATTTGGTTTCTATACCTTTAATCTTTTGATTCTTCAATACCAAGCATCCTTAACTTCCCTTGATCTCTTAACTCTTGGTTACTTGGAAAATCACCAATCTCCTTTCTCCACAAGCCCTAGCTCTCTTTCTCTCAAAACAAAATGTGAAAATGTGAAAATGGCTTTTCTAAGACCAAAATTGGTCTTTAATCCCATTATGGCTATTGCCATGTTTAGCTATCCATTAATTCCATTTCTCATTTTTTCCATTTTAACACTTCATTTCACTTTCATTTCAATTTCATTTCATTTTATTCACATTTTTCACATTACACTCCTCATTTAGAACCATTGGGTCCCCATTTGACATTTTTACTAAATTTATTTGGCTCCTGTAAAATTTCTGGAATTTTATCATTTTTCGTTTTTAGTTATTTAAACGTCGGAAAAATATAATTTAATTTATTTTACACCCTGAACATGTTATAAAATTGTTAAGGTATTTTCAGGGCGTTATAGGCCTTCGAGTTAGTGTAAACTCATCTATGTTTTTTGAGTTTATTTCACATGCTACTTTGGAGGCATTTTATATCCCATATTCATGTAAAACTCACAACATTTCCTCTTAACTTGGTTTCTTAAGTTCTCGATGAAAAGCAAGTGATTTGGCAAGAAGTGAGCAATATATTTCCAAACGAAGAGTCAATCGGGTGTCTCACATCACACCATCGGGAAGATGAATTTTTATGTACCAGATGGAATATCATATGGTTCAAATTCCCCCATGGTTTTATTCTTCATTCAAAGATTTTTCCAACAACACAGCACACGCCCAAATCCGAGTTCAAACGAAGAAGTTATGTCATCGATAAGTTGGAGAAGAACTCAAGTCCTTGAATAGATTTTATTTGCGATTGAGGTAGCAACAAACTCTGTAAAATAAACCCAGGTTTTGTCGCAACAGAGTTAACAACAAAACTCTATTTGTAATCCCATGTTTTTTCGTGACAAAGTTAGCAACAAAACTCTATCGTGATAAACCCAGGTTTTGTCGCGATAGAGTTAGCAAAAAAACCCCGTCACGACAAACCCAGATTTTGCCGTGATAAGGTTAGCAACAAATGTCATAACAAACCCAGTTATTTGTCACCTTGAGTTAGCAAAAAACTTTGGACTGACCCGAGCCCAGCGGCTATTTTGGACTGTTTTCAAGCCCATTTCACCCTATGACCATAAATACTCGTTTTTTAGGTTCTTAGGGTAACGAGGAAGTGGGAGAACACCTCTCATGGGGTTTCTCTCTCTAAACTGCCCATTTTTTTAGTTTTGCTGTGATCTTAGAGTAGTTTTAGAGTAGATTTTTATTTGTATTGAAGAGATTTCAATGTTGTACATCAGAGATTCATATTTCATTACTGTTCAGACAAAGATTGAAACTAAAATCTATTTTTTTTCTCTCACTCCTTGTCTCTTGATTTCTTTCTTCATTTTCTTACTTGTTGTTTGATTGGTAATGATTGGAATCCAGTAATAGAACATTAAACACCCTCTAGGGGTGGGGATTAATTGATGAACATTCGAATTTGCAGATTCTCTGTTATTGTGTGGGTTTGAAAACTGAATTTATATAATTGGTATTCTTCATATAATTACTTGTTCGGAATATTAGTAGCTTATACCCGAAAAAGAGGCTGTATCTTTGCTCTGATTTTCAAAGAGAGGCCCTACGGTGACACAGAGATGGGAATTCTGTGAGTAAAGAATGAGTAACTTGGGGGTATGTTAGACTAATATTATGTAACTAATGAACTCTAAAAGATTAATTTGATAGATCACTAATTTACTCATGGTGTGAGGATTAATTAGATGGTGTATCAATTTAATGTTTAAAGGTCTCACCTCACATTGATAGAATGACCTCGATCCCGTGTTAGCATAGATCTAATCAATGAGAGAGAGAAATTTATTAGATTTGATGGTTGAGGTACCAATTACATTGGAGAAGGCTTGCATTATCCTGTCTATAGGAGCAAAAATTCTTCAATACTAAGATTTGGGTGTGAAGTACTTAAAAGGAAAAATATCCAAATCTTAGAAAAAGGATTATATTCTACAAGTAACTAATTAGACTCATGTCTCTGAAAGGAACATGGATCTCTAATTAGTGAAATGTATGGTGTATGGAGAAATCCAAGCTATACTACATTGCTCTTGGACAAATCCAACATTCAACTCACAAATATTATGCTTTCAAGGAAATGCAAACTGTTTTGTAAATAATTATCCCCATCCCTAATGCCTCTCTTCATACCTTTTAGAATTAAGTAGTTGTTTTATTTAGTAGATTTTAGGATTTGTTTTAAATCATTTTTTTATTTGATTTAATTGATTTTATTCCCACATCTTATTTGGTCGCCTAAATAGTTAGAGCCCTTATGTCGGGGTGATCAAAATTCCAATTAGAACCTCAATCATACGTGGGTATGATATTCAGACTTTTAGATTCTACTTTATTACTTGTATGACCCATGCACTTGCGGAAAGGGGGCCAGTGTTGGTAATACTTTTCACCCGATTTTGAATGCAGCTTACTTTTGTTTGAATCGGTTTCGAGTATTTACCACATTCACTCCTTGGCCATATTTTCATATATAGTGCATAGTTTGGTCTTAACAAGTTTTTAGTGTCATTGTCGGGGACTTTAGTTAGTCTTTGGTAGTCGTGTCAGAAATTTGGTCAACACCTGCCGAGGCTAATACACCTTTGGATGAGGGGTTTCCAACTACAAGCCCTAGAGATGTTGAAGAGGTTGGGATGGATCCCCCATCAAGGGTAGTTATGGCTCCAGCACCCCTGCTCAAGTCCACCGGTGCCAAACCAAGTAAGAAACGGTTGCCTGACCGAGTGCTAGTAAGTATATATGGTCGCCACTAAAGAGGGTTCATCCCTCGACAAATATGGAGGTTCTGGGTCTCGAGGACGTGTTGAAAATTATCCACCGCTGGAACCCCTTCAACCAAGAGGAATCCCCGGTTATGCATATGCGTGACCTTTATCCGACATACTACCGGGTACCCGTGGCGACCTGCTCAAAGCAGTATACCATTATGTTTCCTGCTCATATGGACCAAGAGGCCTTCCAGGGTGTGGTTGATGATAAGATGTTCATCCGTAACCACAACTTCCACCGGTTGCGGCCGGGCGGTAAGTGTTGATTTATTTTAGTACGTGGCTACCAGTGTTGCCTAGTAGTTTCTTCCTAACCTTGCTCTTTTTTAGGTTATGACGACCATCTGAAATATGGCTCACCAACACCAAGAGTTTCAGTCCCACTTAGATGACGTTGAGAAACTACGGCTTTATGCCTAGTCGTAGCTTCACATCATCAGACTTTGAACAGTTCCCTGGCTAAGGCGGAGTCTTCAGAAAAGCATTGGGAGAGGGAGGTCAAAGACGGCATGGCACGCGTTATTCAGGCAGAGAAAGAGAGAGATAAGGCTAAACAAGAAGCCAAAGCGGCTTCGTTAGTGGTTCTAGATTAGCGAGACGTCAAAATTTAGGGCAAAGTTGACTTGACTAAGGCCTAAATTCTTTGGCAAGCTGGAAGAAGGCTAGTGCGGGGTCAAAATTTGGTCGCCAGCTTAAGCGACGAGCTACGCCCCATAAGATTCCGAGTGAGTGTTGATTTTACGGAGCTCGAGGCATCCAGGTGAGTGTCTTCGCCCGTACCCGATGAGACGAGGATAGGGAAGACATGGTGAGGGTACCCGAGGGGATCTGGGTGATCTTTTCTTATGGACATGGTTGCTGCGCATTTTAAGAACAACATCTGCCCACGACCGGCGAGAGAGATCTCGGGCGGCATGCACGACTCTCTGAGCCCACTTCTTCTAGAATTCTTTGTCGCCAGGTGCCCCACAACAGAAAGCTGACAAGCCCGAGGCCAAAGGCAGAGCGGATCAAGGCGGCGAGTGAGCTCGGAGGGTGTTTGGCTGCCCGAGGAATAGAGTTTTCTTTCATATGTTAGCTCCGGCTTTTTTGGGAAATTTTGCAAGTGGCTTCATTTAGCCCTTAATACATATATACTTTATTTGTAATCTCTGGCGATACTTAGCGCATTTTAGTGAGATTTGAAAATGTTAGCAAGGCATGAGCCATGTTTGCTCAAAAACTCTAGTAGGATGGTGACCATGACTAGAGAGTGCCAACCAGATAACAATTGTATCTGGATATTTAAATACCATCCAGACAACAACCGTCTTTGGATTTTTGGATGTCAGCCGGACAATAATCTTATATGGTCTTTAGATACCAGCCGAATAACAATCGTATCTGGATATTTGGATGCTAGCCAATTAGCAACTGTATCTGGTCTTTAGATACCAGCCGGACAACAACCATATCTGGTCTTTTTAGACCCCAGCCGGACAACAATCGTATTTAGATATTTAGATGTCAACCGGACAACAATCGTATCTAGTCTTTAGATACCAGTAGGACAACAGCCGTATCTGGATATTTGATGCCAGCTGGTCAACAACCGTATCTGGTCTTTAGATACTAGCTGAACAACTACCATATCTGGTCTTTTTAGATGCCGGTCGGACAACAATCGTATTTGGATATTTAGATGCCAATCATATAACAAATGATGTCACGGTTTTAGAAAAGAAGTAATAGTAGATTTTGAGAGGAAATATGTAATAGATAATGTTTTATTGATAATAAATTCTAAGAACACACTACGATATACTTCTTGGTGGCATTCACGATGCAGGAGCAGTGGTCCCGTCGGCTTACTTCCGGCGCATAATGTCTCGATCGTCCCTACCTCGAGGCCACCGTGTAATGCCCTTCCTAGTTGGGTTGGAATTTCCCGTCCATTTAGGTTAGCCGTGTTTTCAAACCCTTCTTAGGACTAATTCGGCAACATTGAATTCACGTGGCTTTACATGCCGGTTAATGCGAACTTACCCGACCTCTTGGTATGATGTTATGCGTGCGATTGCCTCTCGAAGTTTGTCAGCCGTGTCTAGGTCCTTGATTACGGCTTCAGTGTTTGCTTCCTTAGAAATTTTCATTCGAAGGGTGGGCATCCTAATTTCCGTGGGGATGATAGCCTCCATCCCGTATGTGAGGACGAATGGTGATTCTCCCATTGGCTTATGGTTGGTTTTCCTATAGGCCCATAACAATCCTAGTAACTCTTCTACCCATTTTCCTTTGGCTGAATGTAGGCATTTTTTCAAAGCTGACAAGAGTGTTTTGTTGAAGCGCTACGCATAGTCGTTAGCTGCGAGTACAGTGGGGGTGGAGTCTAGGTTTTTATTTTTTTTTTTAATTCATTGCGGAAGTTCCTACATACCATTCCTGATTGATTTGGGTATCGAATCTGCTCACAATATTTTTACGCATGGTCAGGCGACTTCCTTTTCTTTTATGGTTGCAAAGGTTTCAGCCTCTATCCATTTCTTTGAGTAGTCGATGGCAACTAACAACGGCTTCTTCGGTCGGGGCATTAGCGATGTGGCCAATATCGTGCCCGTGAGCGAAGGGCGGGCTTGTTATGGTTATTAAATCTTAGGTCGAGTTTTAAAGACGAGGGGCCTATGCACAGCGGCGATCACATTTTCTAACATAGGCGGCATCTGCCCGCATAGTCGGCTCGTAATAGCCTTAGGTGTGGGATCTAAGTGCCAATGTCCTACCGCTTGGATGATTCCAGCATATCCTATCGTGGAGTTGGGCCTATATGTACTGTCCCTGTTGTTGAAGCATTTGAAATAAGGTCCGCCTAGGGATAGCTTATACAACTAACCATGAATAAGGGAGAACCGAGCTGCTTGAACTTGGATCTCGTGGGCTTCAATTCTTTAATCCGGCAGTTCCCTCGAACTTAAGTACTGGACTACCAGAGTCATCCACGAAGGACCTGTTTCATCTACTTCATTTATCCAGTTGGCAGTGATCAACGACTCTAGCTTATAGTATGTTGGGAAGAATTTTATCTTTTTAGTAGTAAGGATGCAGCTATGGTAGCCAAGCGTCCACCTTTCATTATAGCTTCTCGGGATACTTGACCGCGTCAGTAAATCTTCCCAACCATAGGTTGATCAAACTCACATACTTTGTGATGGCTCGCACCCCCGTACCAGACTCGACCCGACCCGGAGGCCAAACTGGATCGGGATGCGATCCTCTTTTCGAATCCAATTCCTTTTTCTTTTGTTAGTAAAACACATTTCAATCTCGTTTGTAAAGGATATTTATCTTTTATGAAAATATATTTGTATATACTAATTCAACTTAAAGGGGGCCCATCATTTTGTTTTAAATACACATTTTCCATTAAATATGGCATTACATGCCCATTTGGTCCATTTACCACCTTTATACATTACGACATTATAAACCGTTTTCAATACCAAATTATTTACAAAACAAAATCAGAGTTTGTACAAAAAGTGTCAAATATATTTCATGAATCTCTCTTGAGGTCGGAGCTTTTACTTCAACTCAGTGAGGCCCCTAGACGTTGACTACGAATTATTTGCAGTCTTTTCAGCTACATACACAATTCCTTTCGGTACTGGCGATGATAAAACAACTTCTGCCTAGTGGTTCTATACGCCTTCTTCATTTGGCTTATAAATCATGCATTTTCTAAATCGATGCCTTGTATAATTTTTTCAAAGCGATACAATACATATATGTATATTTTCATTTCGTATACATTCAAATTACACTTCATTAGTCATTTCAATCATGTAGTTTCATATGCAATAAATCATTCAAACACAAATCATGAATTTCACAATTTTCTTTTCATTTGGCCCTTAAGCCAATTTAACCCATGCTTTCGGTGCACAGGATAATGAATCACCGACACGGTCTCGTTAGGCCAAAAGCCAAGATAAAAAAAGGTTTTATAACATAGCAATGTCACTGAGTCGATCGGTTATTAAAAATCATTTCGTGAACACTCACCGATGATCGGCCCCGTTTAGGCTATGGATCGCAGTGATACATCATTACGTCTCACAAAGATCGCTCATTTGACCCTTATTGGTTTACCAATGTATCCTTAACTCGAATTTAGCGGTCAACATTCTATTAAGGGCGCTCAAATCATTCATAGCAATTTTCAATAGTGTATATACATTTATATCCAAATACTTGGTTTCCTAATACTGCTAATTTTTCTGTGTGGTAATCTATTTCACAAATCGCTGTATCAAATCAATTTAAAATAAATCAATATGCAATTTATCTAATTCATTTCAATAAATACACTTATTTCATAATTCTTCAAACATTATAGAAACATAGAGAGAGAAGTGGAGAACAACATCATTTATGGCTCAAACTACACTCATGATATTCATATAAACCTTTAGATTTATTTTGTCAAACAAAACACAAAACGGAAACGAGGAAGGAAAGGTGAAGAAAACCCAAAAGGTTGTTGCTCTTTGATTCCACCTTAACTGCCCTGGGTCAAGCTTCCTTGTCACCAACCCCTGATCCATCACAAATATGTCACTATCAAAGAACAACCCATGAAAAATCGCTTATGCATTCTAGGATTTTTTTGCCAGGCATGTCTACCTTAATATATTCTCTACTGAACAATTGGGAAACATGAGCCAGAGTTTGCTCATGATTTCAAGAAAATGATAACCTAAGAGTCTATTTTCGCAGACTGGAATCATCTCATTTGAACCCCCAACCTTGTTACGATTAATGTTTCAAACGTCATGCCTAACTCACTCACTACCTACTATTATTCTCTATTTCAGGTCTTAACTCCATAAATGGATAATGGTTCCTTCTACTCATTTGAAGCTATGGTTCTTAGGTTTCTTCTCCAATTCGGATCACCAAAACTCAAGTTATTCCATTTTACATCCAGAATACTCTAATTTCCAAAGCAGAATCAGATTGTTCTTGCACATAGCTCCACTTTGACGGATTTCTGGGAACTTTAGGGTTACAAATTGCATACACTTCCTTACAGTAAATTATTCCCCTAGAATTATTGTTTACCCATAATTTTGAATTACTCAATATGAATAAGGGAAACTAAACTTGCTTCAAATGTCCCACACCATCCAAAGAGAAGATAATCAATCAGCCTTTAAATCACCTTTTAATCCCATATTCGGGAGCCTTAAAGCTACAATTTTCTCCTAGTGCCTTCTATACATTTATAGCTCTAACACTTATGGTTCTGTACCATTTGGAATCACTCAATTTAGATGATTGTAACTTAACTTATAACAAAAATAAAAACAAGGGTTTTGAAATTATTTTGACAACTCCTTTGAAACTTCATCATTTCTTTTATACAAAAATTCCTCAAAACCAATCCTAACCCAAAAGAACTTTGAAACTTAACCCAAAACAACTCCAAAATTGATCTACAACCAATCAAAATCACCTTTACATAAGGTTAGGGTTTTTCCCCAAATCCAAAATCATCAAAGAGGGAGTTATGGTTAGTTTTCTTACCTTAGCTCTCTTCAAATCTTCTCTTCCTTCTTGCTTGAACAAAGATAGACCAAGAATGGAGAGAAACACCAAAAACATTCTTCTTCCTCCCAAGCCCTAGCTCCTTCCTTGCTCCTCTCAAAACGGAATGCCCAAATGGGCATTCCATAGACCACTTTGGTCTTTATTCTCATGTCATATGTAATGTCATGTTTGGATAGCACATTAATTGGTTTTTTTCTCATTTTAAAGCCTCATTTCACTTTCATTTCCACTTCATTCCATTTCATTTATACTTTGACACTTACATTACTCATTTATGACCCTTAGGTCCTCATTTGACATTTTACCAAATTTATTTGTTCCTATAAAAATTTCTGTTTTATCATTTTTCATTTTTAGCCATTTAAACACCGAAAAACATAATATACTCATTTTAAACCCTGAACATGTTATAAAACTGTTAGGATATTTTCAGGGTGTTACAACTTTCCCCTCCTTAAAAGCATTTCATCCTCGAAATAACCCTTCTCACTGGGGCTGAGGGTATTGTTGCACATAACTTCTTCGTTTCTATCGTGGTCTCGGTCTTGCGGTTTCTCCACAGCACTTTTACAAACAGAATTCACTTTTTCCACAACTCTTTCACTTCTCGAGCCAAGATCTCTACTGGCTCCTCTTCATACGTCAAATCCGGTCTAAGTTCAATTGTCTCCGAAGAGACTACATGTGATGGGTCCGACCTGTACCTTCTCAACATCGACACATGGAAAACATTATGAATCTTTTCCAACTCTAGAGGTAACGCTAATCTATATGCCACTGGACCCACTTTCTCTATCACCTCATATGGCCTAATGAACCTAGGGCTCAACTTGCCTTTTTTCCCAAACCTCATAACCTTCTTCCAAGGCGATACTTTCAAAAACACTTTTTCACTTATCTCATATCAAATATCCTTTCTTCTCATGTCTAAGATAGGATTTTGTCTATCAAGGCCACTAAATCTTTCTCTAATCATTTTCACTTTTCCTAGGCTCTTGAATCAATCGAGGCCACTATCTCTTCTCGCTAACTCCTGTCCAACACAATAGTGTTCTGCATTTTCTTCGGTAGAGAGCCTCATAAGGCGCCATTCCAATACTCGATTGGAAGCTTTTTTTTTTTACACAAATTCAACTATAGGAATATGTCTATCCCAAGTACCCTCCTAGTCGATCACACAACTTCTTAGCATATCTTCCAACACTTTGATCACTCTTTCCTATTGTCCATCCGCCTACGGGTGGAACGTTGTGTTGAAATTTAGTCAAGTGCCCAAAACCTATTGCAACTTTCCCCAAAATCTCAAGGTAAACCTGGATCTCTATTTGAAATGATCAATATTGGAATCCCATGTAATAGAACTATTTCCTTTATGTAAAGCTTTGTCAACTTGTCAAGTGAATAGTCGGTTCTCACTGGTAGGAAGTGAGTTGACTTAGTCAATCGGTTTACCATGACCCAAACCGAATCATGCTTTCTTCTCTCAATACGCAACCGATCACAAAACCATCGTGATTCGGTCCCATTTCCATCCGGGCATCCTAATAAGTCAGAATAATTCAAGGAACTTGATGTTCGACTTTCACTTTCCGACACACCACACCGGGTCAAAATTCTCAACATTCATTTTCATTCCCGACCACCAATATGAAGTCTTTAAATCCCGATACACTATGTTACCAGGTGCATAGCAAATCCATCCAATCGTAGCCTCTCTTCAAGAATGGATTCTTCACCATCATCATTGGGTACACAACCCGACCGATAGTAGAAGAATCCATCATCTTTCGCTATAAACTCAGTTTCTTTCTCTACTCTATTCTGATTTACAACTGCTGCAATTTTCTCATCAATCTTTTGTGCCTCGAGCACTCGATTTAACAAATCTGGTTTTGCTTATCAATTTCATACCATTGCATCACTGCTCGATAATGAGAAATGAGCATTCACTGCTTTTCTGAAGTTGCTTAGAATCGAATTTCACTCAGCATCTACTACTAAATTGGCATTCCCTGGATGATAATCGATCACAATAATCATAATCCTTGATCAATTCCATCCATCTACGTTTCGTTAAGCTCAGGGCAAATACTATGACTTTTATGATCGATGTAGATGAAACACTTTTCAAAAAAGATAGTGTTCCAAATTTCTCAATGAAACACAATGGCGGCAATTCCAAATAACTGTAGGGTGTTTTTCATGCGACTAATCGCTTTTAAGCATAAGCTACCACTTTACCCTCTTGCATAAGGACACATCCAAGCCCATTTAATGAAGAATCACTAAAAATCATGTATTCTTTACCGTAGGTCGGCTAAGTAAGAACCGGTGCCTCGATTAACAATGCTTTCAACTTTTCAAAACTAGCTTGACACTTTTCACTCCACTCAAATCTCACATTCTTCTGGAGCAATCTTGTCATCGGGGTCGCAGTCATCGAAAACCCCTTAACTAACCTTCTGTAGTAACCTGCCAATCCTAGGAAACTACGCACTTCCGTGACATTTCTCGGTGGTTTCCATTCAATAATCACCTCTATCTTCCTTGGATCCACTCTAATTCCTTCTTCCGATACAATGTGTCCAAGAAAGGACACTTCTCTCAACCAAAATTAGCATTTGCCTGGGCTTCGGGCATATACCTGTTTCATTTCTCAAGGTTTCTAAAGACTCACTAAGGTGTGTATCATGATCTTCCAGATCCTTTGAATACACAAGGATGTCATCTTTAAACACCACGACAAACTGATCTACATACAATCGGAAAACACGATTCATTAAGTCCATGAAAGTTGTTGGAGCATTTGTCAACCAAACTAAAAGATTACAAGGACTCATAATGTCCATAATTTCAGATTCTAAACTCCGTCTATGCACATCCGCATCCTTAATCCTTAATTAATGATACCTGACGCAAGTCAATCTTTTTGAAAAGACACTTCACCTTCGCTGGTCAAAAAGTCATCAATCCGAGTAAATGTATATTCGTTCACTGGTCATTTTCTTTAGTTGCCTAATCAACACACAACCGAACCGTACTCATCTTCTTAACAAAGAGCACCTTATTCCCATGGTGATACACTCTGATGAATAAATCATTTCTCTAACAATTCTTGCAACTGAAGCTTCTATTCTTTTAAGTCCACTAGAGCCATTCGATATGGTGTAATGGATGTCGAAGTGGCACCCTAAACAATGTCGATTGCGAACTTAATCTCTCTATGTGGAGGCAATCCTAGCAACTTCTCCGGAAACACGTCCGGATAATCACTAACTATAGGGATGTCCAATAAGCTAGGCTCTACCTTTTTCATATTAATCACATACGCCAAGTAGGCCTCACACCTCTTTCGAACCATCGTTCTAACAGTAGTGGCGGATATCACATTAGAGAGGTGGTTCGACCTCTCGTCTATAAAAGTCACTTCCTTGCCACTCGATGTCCTTAAGGTCACTCTCTTCATTCTACAATCAACTACCGCTTGGTGTCGGGACTACCAATCCATCCCCAATATCACATCAAACTCTCTAAATGACAACTCGATCAAATCTCCGGGAAACTCACACTCTCGTATGCCATGCTTAATTTATTAAGAGACCGACAAGATCTGCACAGCTCATGTCATCTTTTATATGAAAATGCAATGGCAAGTTTGGCAAACAATTTCAAAATCATTTACAAAAATTTCAAAATCATTTTGTAGAACCGCCTAAACTTAGGCTCTGATACCACTATAAATGTGACGGCTAGCGCACCTATACCCGACCAGACTCGGAGGTCGAACCGAATCCGGGATGCGGTCCTCTTTTCAAATCCAATTCCTTTTTCTTTTGTTAGAAAAACACATTTCCAATGCTCATTTTGTACAGAATATTTATCTTTATGAAAATATTTTTGTATATGCTAATTCAACTTAAAGGGGGCCCATCATTTTGTTTTCGATACACATTTTCCATTAAATATGGCACTACATGCCCATTTGGTCCATTTACCACCTTTATACATTTCAGCATTATAAGCAGTTTTCCATACCAAAATATTTATAAAACAAAATTAGATTTTGTACAAAAAGTATCAAATATATTTCATGAATGCAAGGTCGGAGCTTTACTTCAACTCCGTGAGGCCTTGACGTTGACTCTAAATCGCTATGGTCTTTTCCTTCGCATACGTTCACTCTAAGACATACGCCGATGATAAACAACGTGCTAAGCATTTTCTACGCCAGTGGTTCTATACGCCTTCTTCATTTTAGTTTAAGTAAATCATGCATTTTTCTAAATCGATGCCTTTGTATAATTTTTTCAATGTGGTACAATACATTTCGTATACATTCAAATTACAATTCATTGGTCATTTCAATCATGCAGTTTCATATGCAATAAATCATTCAAACACAAATCATGCATTTCACAATTTTCTTTTCATTTTTCCCTTAAGCCAATTTAACCTATGCTTTCTAAGTACGTGATAAATGAATCACCTGCACTCTGCCTCCGTCAAGCTGCAAGCCGCATAAAAAATGTTTTATAACACAAGATAATCCCTTGTGATATTGATTAATATTAAAATCATTTTATGAACACTATCAATACTGTCCCGCTAGGCTACGAATTGGAGTGACACATCATTACGTTCGGCGCAGTACTGCTCATTTGACCCTTATTGGTATACCAATCTATCCTTAACTCGAATTTAATGGTTGACATTCTATTAAGGGCGCTCAAATCATTCATAGCAATTTGCAATAGTGTATATTCATTTATATCCAAATACTTAGTTTCCAATACTCATGCAATTTTTCATGCACCATTCTACAATCACATCAAATCAATTTAAAACAAATCAATATGCAATTTATCGCAATTCATTTTCAATAAATCCATTCTATTTCATAATCCTTCAAACATTTTAGAAATAGAGAGGAGAAGTGGAGAAATAAACGACCATTTATAGCTCAAACGGAGCACACGTGCATATGCATATTATATAAAACCTTAGATTTATTTTGTCAAACAAACACAAACATAAACGAGAAGGAAGTGTGAAGAAAAACCCAAAAGGTTTTTGATTCCTAACTGAATCCTGCCTAGGTCAAGCTTACTCACCAACCCCTAATCCATCAAAATATGTCACTATCAAAGAACAACCCAAAAAAAAATCTCGCCAGTATTCTAGGATTTTTGGTTAAATATGTCTACCCAATACACCTTCACTTGAAAAATTTTGTGGACACACACACATATTATTCTCATGCTCTTCAAGAAAATGATAGCTCTATGAGTCTATTTTCAATAGAATTAGAATCATCTCATTTGGATCACCCAAACTAAGTAAGTCCTTTAATGCTTAAATTGGTTGGTATGCTCAACTACTCTGCTATCTATTGTTATTCTCGATTTCATGGGTATTAACTCCATAAATTGGCACCTGCCTTTCTAATCATTTGAAGCTATGTCTATATCTTCTCCAATTGGAATCATCTAATTTGGTCACCAAACTCAAGTTATTGCATTTACATCTTGCATTCACTTTAATTTGCAAAGCATAATTAGATTGTTCTTACACATAGCTCCACTTTTGACTTTATTTCTAGGAACTTTGTGGTTACAAATTACATATAATTCCTTCAAGTAACTTATTCCCCTAGAAGTCTTGTTTACCCATAATTTTGAATCACTCAATTTGGATGAGTGAAACTCAACTTACGGACAAAACACCACAACTACACTCAAAACAGAGCATACCCGTCACTAACTCGAAACCTCACCTTAAGCCCATATCTCGGAGGCTTAGATCTACACATGCTCCTGGTCCCTCTATACATATGTATCCCTAGCTCTTATGGTTCTTACCACCAGGAATCACTCAATTTAGATGATTATAACTGAACTTATAGCCAAAATGAAAATGATGTGAGTTGGAAATTTTTTTATAGCAACTCATTTGAAACTTCATCATTTCCTTTATATAAAAATTCCTCAAACCAATCCTAACCTAAAATCACTTTGAAACTTAACCTAAATAACTCCAAAATTGATTCCATGTTCAATCAAAATCACCTTTACATAAGGTTAGAGTTTTTCCCCAAATCCAAAATCATCAAAGAGGGAGTTAGGGTTAGTTTTCTTACTCATAACACATTAATTGGACTTTTTTCTCATTTTTCTCATTTTAAAGCTCTATTTACTTTTATTTCTAATTTCATTTCATTTCATTTATATTGAACTTACATTACTCTATTTATTAATTCTGTGTCCTCATTTGACATTTTTACCAAATTTATTTGGCTCTTGTAAAATTTCCAAGTTTTTCTCATATTTTGTTTTTCGCCATTTAAACGCCGGAAAAAATATAATTTAATTTATTTTACACCTTGAACATGTTATAAAACTGTTAAGGTATTTCCAGGCATTACATACTTAGACATACGCTGATCTCTTGTTTCATACTTTTTATTTACCTGCCCGACCACTAGTTGAGAGTCGCTTCTTATGATGATTTTTTCTGTGAACACAGAAATTGCTAGATCGAGCTCGGCTATGATTATTTCATATTTGGCTTCGTTGTTAGAGGCGGGGAAGTTTAGTTGTATGGCCTGCTTTATGACTTCCACGGTTGGGGCTTTAAGTTTCAGTTTGTGTGTCTAAATACGCAAAGCATCATCCACATTCAAAGTCCACCAATAGAGCTGTTTGGTTTTGTTTTTGTTGAATGAATTTCTGCCAAGAAGTCAGCCGGTACATGTCCCTTTAACACTAAACATGGTTTAAATTGAATGATGAACTCACTTAGTTCTATTTCCCACCAAGGAATTCACCCTGATAGGTCGGGCTTATGTATAGTGCTTCTCAGAGGAAGGTTGGAGAGCATAGTAATATCTAGTTTTTGCCTCGAATATGGACTTTCTTATAAAGAATATGGGCTTCTGCTGCCAGTGCTCATCTTCTTTGAATAAAGTTGCACTCACTAAAACATCAGAGACAACTATGTAAAGATAGAGTGTTTCACCTGCCTCAAGGCCAGCGAGAATTGGTGGTTCGGTGAGATATTGTTTGATTTCTATAAGGGCTTGGCCGCATTATTTATCCCAGTCGGTTTGCTTGGCATCTTTCAAGGTGGTGAAAAACAGCTTCAATCGGTTTATGAAGTGAGAGATGAATCGCCCTAGAGCCGCTTAACCTAGCCACGCTTGTCAGACTTAACCCAAGGGAGTATGAGATTCCATAATGAAGTTCTCGAAGTTGAATAGGATTGGCCTCAGTCCCTCTCTACGTCACCATGAAGCCCAAGAATTTACCTAAACGAACTCCGAACGCACACTTTAGGGATTGAGTCTATATAGTTCACGTGCAAAGAATAAAAGTTCTTTGCAGATGCTTCATATGATCTGGCTTTCTTCTGGCCTCGACAAGTGATATCATCAATATAGACTTCCATTGTTTTTCCAATCAGCAGCCAAAATATTTTGGTCACCAGTCTCTGATAGGTTGCCCTGATGTTCTATAAACCAAAGGACATAACGTTATAGCAGTATAGCCTGTGCAGCATAATGAAGGCCATTTTCTTTGCATTTGGTGGGTACATTAGAATTTG